>JARHVA010003176.1:200000-260000 GCA_037957365.1 Torreya grandis
CAATATGGGAATGATGTTAAGGTTAAAGTTGATAGATGTTTAGTATAAGCTGAGATTAAGTTGCATGAATTAAATAATATAATAGATCTTTATGCAGCTCCAATAGGGTCATATGATGTAAACATAGAGGTCAATTTCTTGATAAGAAAAAATTAAAGGTATATTTATATCTAAAGAAGGTAGAGTGTTATCATGATTTTGGGAATCAGACTTAGATTCAATGTGAAAAGGAGTTAAAAGTTAGGAAAATTTACATAATTTAGCTTAATAAAGCTCAGAGAAAAGGATGTCAAACATTTATTATAAAAATAAATTATATGGAGGTTTTGGATCAAAATACCCCCTCTTTCTTGATTTTACAAATGGGGGAGCCTTATGAATGTTTAAAAACATATGAACCTTGAAATATTACTTGAAGAGGTTATCTTTTTTAGAATCTAAAGATGATCCACTTGAAAGGGATATAATTTATACATGCTTGGTGATAATGATTATGTTTTTGGACTAAATTTTCTAATGATTTGTCTTTAAATATGAACTATAGGTCCAATAAAGAAGGATAGTTTTTTTATTAAAGAAAACCCTAACTTTTGAATTCATAAGTTGGAGGGAAGACTTGTTTAGTTTTCCCAAACAACTGAACTTATGAAAATTTTCTAAGTATTTAGATTTAATCAATTTTTCATTAGTTCATTACTTAATGAGGTTTTCTTTAGTTGAACCATTAATTTTTTGGGTTTCTTAACCCCTTCTACTTCAGTGTCTTCTTTATAATTTACTTGCCTCTCAAATCTTGATGACTTATTACTTGTTTAAACTATGTGCATCTTTATATATCTAATGGTTCTCACTATCTTGTAGATCTAATCAGATGGTGTAAATTGAATGCAAGAAAACAAGCCCACCTAAACCCCAAAATGCCCTTTTAAATCCTAACTTTAAGGCACTTTATTGAAGTAATGATCTAAATTTTTTTGAAGTGTTCCTTTAGAAAAGTTATCTCAGTCCACTTTGGTAGAAAGTGCCTTTCAGAGAAATTATTTTGGGATCTATTTATTGTAGACATATTGTCCAAAACAAATCAACCCTTCAAAAAAATTTTGAACCCTACCCTTCAGAAGAATTGGTTAAGACACATTCTTGAGAAAGTGACCCTTATAAAATTGTTTAAGGGTAACTGTGTGAAGTCTTTCTAGGTTCCTTGTTTTATGCCTAACCCTAATATTTGCTCTTTGTAGCAATCAATCATTGACAAGTACATGGATCATAATCAAAAACCTATGATTGCTCACATATCCAATATGATAGTGTGAAATCACTAAATATTTTTTAATTAAGTATAACATTGAGGCCTAGTAAAGGGACGTATTTGTCAACCCTTAAAACAATACCATATATTATTTAAACATAAATAGAATTAGTAGAAGAATTTTAACCTAAGTCATATCAAAGATTGGAGCTCATTCATTCATGTTCATATTCATAGATCTGATGAGCTATGCTTCATCACGAGATTTGATCTAATGGTGCAAAATGGTTGAAGGCTTACAACATAGTTGAAGTTTAAACAACCAATTTAGAAAGGACTAAGGGATCACGTAGCCTAAAGACATGGACATATGGCCAAAAAAGCATACTTTTATCTTAAATAAAAATGTATTTTTAAACACAACATAATGATAAGGCTTAAAATTAAGCCTTATAAGTATGTTATATGATCTTAAATTTGACAGCATCATGCCCGTATTTAACGTTCATGAGAACAGTTTTAACATTCATGATGACATTAAATTTAAGATAATATAAAATTTTATCCTAGTGAAGGGATGTATTTCTCAACCCTTTAAAATTCCTCTTTGATTTTCTAACATTAAAACATAGTAGAAGACTTTTAACCTAATTTTTTATTAAGCTTGAAGCTCACTAACTCATGTGCATCTTTATAGATCTGATGGCCTATGCTTCATCATAGGATTTGATCCAATAGTGTAAAATGGCCAAAGACTTTTCAATGAGGATAAATCACAATGAATGTGACCAATCAAAAAAGTCTTCATGGATTAAGATAAAAGGATCATGCTCATTCATAAATCCAATCCAATGGTGTGAAATGAACGAAACTCTCAAAAACTAATGACTATCTTCTAAAAGGACTTTCATGGGACTAACATGAAAATTTTTTTGAATTAACCACCACCACCATTAATTTTATGAAAAACCTTAGTTTTATAACATAAATCCCTAACTCTTGCCTAATTAAATCATAATTGCATTTAAAAGAGATAAACATAACCTTGATAAGAGATAAAAACACTCAATGAGATCATGCAGTCTAACGGAAATTAATTAGTTAGAGGAACATGGCCATTGATAGATAGAAATAGAGAGATGAAGCTCAATTTTATTTATTTATAGATACTAAAAGGAGACATTACAAGGATGTAGAATTGGATGTGGGAGCCTTAATTGTATGAAAAATTGGTCTAAAATCTTCTTTGCAATTGACCTATTACAACCCTTAGCCCTAAATGAGAAAAAAATTCTAAATTTTAGAGGAGACATGAAGATTTGGTATTAATTCATATTTCTAGGCTTCACCTCATAGCTGCCAAACTAGAGGTACTCCATTGTATCGATATCCTAGCTCCTATATTCATTAATTATAGAGTAGATGAAAATTAGATAATAAAGAAGGGTACATCAAAGAGGGTTGCATATATAGTTATAGTAGATTTTTAAGGATAATATAAGCTTCTCATGACTCACATAGACCTCCCTATAATCAAGGAATGGACCACTAAGAATAACTTAGAGAATATCTTAAGACCATGGCTGGATAGAGGAACTCATGTAATGAGAAACCGTGATGGTAAAATCCTAATTGTATAATCTAGGGAAGGGATTAGAATCATCATGAATTTATTTAATATGTCTTCTAGAGTAGAAATAGCTTCCTATGTTGATCCCAGGTGGGTTTCCTATGTCTATTTCATGATAGAAGAGAAGATGACTCCACCTATTAGACAAATGATAAGTATACATCTAGGCAGACAATTCAAAGGAATTAAAAGGAAGATAAGGTAGCTATTCAAAATGAAATATTACTTGGTGGACACTTTCATGGACTCAACCTACTTTCATGCCATCAGGAATTGGTCCCCTCATAGTAAGATTACTATTTCTCACCATTACTCTAAATTGCACATATTCAAGTATAAAGACCACATGTAATTCATTTATGATTACATATATCCCACTCTAAATGAGATAATTATTGGAAGTACAATGCCTAGGGATTCCCCCTCATCAAGTAGTGTGTAGAACCTATTGGTGACATATGGCTCTATCATGATTATATAATCATCAGAATTAAAGGTTACCAAACTCAACCCTATAGGCTACTAATGCATGTCCCAAACAAGATAGTTGAGTAAGAGATACTTCATCAAATACTTCATGGTATAAACCATGTATGTAGAGAGAAGAATAAAGCCATCCTACATCTCTTCTCATATTTGATAGGGAGGACAATGATTCATGGATGGAAGCAACTGAAGATCTTAGCAAGGAATAAAGAGGCATTCTATTTCCAACTATATGACCTCAAGACATGGGATCCAAAGGCTAATGTGATCTCCCATATACAATCCAAAAAAACTATCTAAGGAATATTATGAACATCAATTGGGTCCATATGACCACTTATACATAAAATTGTCCAACTTTTAGGAAGTGATGGCTAGGTTTAAGTAGCATGGATTTAAGCTTGAACATAGATTATAGAGGGAAGAAATACCATTAGGAGAAAGATGGAAAATTAATACTTTGTAATATAATTTCCTACGTTCTCCTTTAGGTGCACCTTCAGGTCTACCAGAAGTGCCTCAAGGTTGACCTCAACAATAAAAACCACCTCAGTAGCAAGTGCCCAAAATTAAAGGACCTAGTGTACAAAAGATGGAACATAGGTTAGGAGATGGACCCTCTACCCAAGATATAACTCAAATACCCCCTTCCCATATGGAATACCTCAACATTAATACCTTAGAACTTTTTCAAATAGTGGAAGAAGTCTTGTAAGAACTTATAGATACATATGGGTCAGACAATAAAGGAGATGAAGAAGGAGAAGCCATAGTTGAGGTGGCATTAATTGAGAGTCCCCATGTAGTTGAAGAGATAGATAAAGTCAAATGAGTTTCCTTATATTTGGTCTATATGACCAAAATAAAGGAGATACATATGGCTTTGGTGCCTAGAGCCTCTAAGAAACCCAAGTGGATTCACCCAACAAGTGAGTTGAACTTGTTTAGTGACAAATTTATCATACATGGACTTATCATCCCTATCTAGTTCATCTATGGGAATTTACAAAAGATACCCTCTCATATTAATTCATGGCCTTTTTCAAGCACTACCAATGTTGAAGTCAATGATAAAGTCTAGCCCTAGATCTTAGAGCTCATGAAGGAGCAAGAAGAGAGGATAATGATTGAGGTTGTTAGGGAAATGTTGACTAATTTTTCCCACAAGAAAAATTTTAGTCAACTTCTCACCTGTTGTTTAAGGCCAATTCATTTCAGGTTTAGCAGGTTCAATGAATTCAGTTCATAGCCGGGTTCAATTGGTTCAAAGGCTCAGTGCCCTTTCAAAGGGCTGACACTTCAAAGGAGAGGACCTGGGTAAGTTCAAAGCGTAGGTTTAAAGTTCAATTTGTTTGAAGTCAACTAAGGAATTCAGGCTGCTAACACATTAAGCTTCAAAGCAAAGGCAAAGGCAGATAGAATTTCCATGGACCTTTTGTCCATGGGAAAATTTTTGTGAACAAAAGTCCACAGAAATGTTCAATTTCAAAGGGACATCAGATAAAGAGTGCCCGAAAAGGTGCAAAGGGAGAGCGCGAAGCCGCATAAGAAGTCATAAGGCCTGAGGACGTCCTAGAGGATGTCAAAATTAATGAAGCAAAGTGGTTGTTTGTCTTCAAAAGCAAAAGAAGCACAGACCATGGAAAAGAGCTAGAAATGTAGGGACCCACCAAGATGTTAACCCCAGCGGCTGAATAAGCTAGATAAGACAAATTCAATAAAAGACAAGAAGACACACACGGAATGAGCAAACAGTTAAGTCCAAGTGGCACCAATTTGAGAAGTGACTCTAGTAGGTGAAATAGTTCCTTCGAATTGATCATGAGAAGATGCAATAGCTAAAGAATGTAATCAGTTTCTTCATTTTACGTTTAATGGGTGGAAAAACTGTGTTTTGACATTAAAAATGAGGACTTTGAGTAGAACAAAGCACACGGCTCATTAATATTTTGAGTGGCTTGTTTCTTTTCATGAACAGACGCAATAGGCCACTTGTAACAAAAGAGTGCCAAATGAGCCTCTTGGACTTTCCATATATATTTGATACTTGTCATTTTTGTAATCATCTTCCACATTTTGTAAAGGGCACAGCTCTGCAAAAAATTTCACCTAGAACAATACAAATGCAGTTTTTTACCTCCATTTTGGATAGACATTATTGTGTATGCATTGAATGTTTACTTGTGTCCAGTCATTATCTTTTGATGCTCTCACAAGTTCAACACTAGTAGACCTACTATCTACAAGGTGCCATTATTGCAGCTAACAGGAGAAGAGCAGTATTTGGGAGTGAAGGAGAAAAATAAATTACTTCGTGTGTGTTTCACAGCACCTTAGGTGATCTCTATTCTAGATTTTCCATTGAAGTCTCCCTGCTAGTTTCTTGCAGCCTGGTCCTTCTGCCAAGTGCGTATAGTATGTATGTATTTGTCTGATTCTGAGAGTGGATGTGTGAATATCAACATTTCATTTTGGTGTATCACCTCCTTAGAGTAGTTTGTTTTCCTGTACCTTTCTTCCTTTTCCATCCCCCCAATTTATATAGCTATATATATATAGTTACATATATATACATATATATATATATACCGGTATGTATTTACACTCATTGAAACAAACATGATACATCAAAGGGAACTAGCCCTTACCTAGAGACTCTCCTCTTTTGTCTCACCATCCCACAGGTGAGAGAGGAGTTTCCATGTTATGGGGAGAGGGTAGGAACTTGTTTTCCTGTCAGTGGGTGCACTTTCTAGCATCAATAGTTTTGGCACGCCTGGTGGGACCCTAGTTTGATAACATAGTAAGATATCAAGATTGATGCTGGTCCTATCACAGCCATTTCAATATTCTCCAGCATCTAGTGACTCCAATGGTAAGAGTTTCATTTTCCATACTAAGACCAGTGTCTTAAAATTTCTATGCCTAAAGTCACCACTAGGTCTACTTTAAAAAGGATTCCTTTTGAATTTGTTGAACTACCTCTAAATTCCACTAAATGATTAAGGTTTAGGAAGACTCATCCTTATCCAACAAGTCATCCTCCTAGACCTGTTATAAGAGACATAGTTACAGTAGACCCTTAGTTATGCCCCATCCTAGCTATGGCTTTACCATTTTTAGCCTTTCATGGTGAGAGCCCCTTAAACCTCCCATAGTATGACCCAATTCAAGGGGAAGCTCTAAAAAATGTACCTTATTTCGATGGATTAGGACCCATTACAATCATTGAGCACATCAAGAATGTTTCTAACCTTGCCAATATTCATAATATAATAGAGGAAAATGTCACAGTCAGATTGTTGGCTTTGTCTCTTAAGGGCAAGGCTCCTGACTGGTACGAGACCTTGCCTGTGAATTCAATTCATTCCTGGAATGAACTAGGTATTCAGCTAATAGACCATTTTGGAGAAAAGAGTGATGACCTCTCGCTTGTTGAGCTGTTGATGACCATACAGAGGGCTTCGTATGAATATATGCAAGACTTTAACATAAGGTTTCAGAAGACCTGGCAGAGGATTCCCATCCTGGTAAGGCCGACTCCCAGGTATGTTTTTTTATATTACTTGAAAGCATTAAATAGTGACGTTGTAGTCATGATACAATCTATGGAAGGGAATATATTGTCTTCTGCTTATGACATAACCATAGTAGCAGAGAATTATTTAATACAGGTTGGGAAAATAGCCCCTAGACCCCACATTCCAATTTTCCCAAAAGTGCCACCTCAAATTTAGGCCCCTGCTCCCACATTGGCTCCTCTGCCTGCCATCAAAAAACTAGTTGTTGTCCCATCAAGTGAGTTTCATGAGGTTAAGAATATGTTGCAGGTAGTGACCAACAAACTCATTGCCATTAGAAGGCAACAAGCTTAACGCAACAGACCAAATCAGGGATACCAATATTATGGTCAAACCCTTAGACCCCCTTTTAGAATTATAATCAAGGTCAGGGGTAGCTCACTACAACTAGGCCATTTAAAAATTAGAATACAGGCCCCCCCTCATCATCTAAGGTCATGATGCCTATCCAAAATAATCTTGTATAGGAACAACCAAGCTATTCGACCATGGGATATGGTCAAGAACAAGCTATTCACATGAATGAGATGATGAAGGAAACTCTCAAAAACTAGTGACTATCTTCTAAAAGGACTTTCATGGGAGTAACATGAACAAATTTATGAATTCACCACCTCCACAATTAAAGTTATGAAAAACCTTAGTTTTATAACATAAATCCCTAACTCTTGCCTAATTGAATCCTAATTACATTTAAAAGAGATAAACATAACCTTGATAAGAGATAAAAACACTCAATGAGATCATGGAGTCTAAGGGAAATTAATTAGTTAGATGAACATGGCCATTGATAGATAGAAATATAGAGATGAAGTTGAATTTTATTTATCTATAAGTACTAAAAGGAGACATTACAAGGATGTAGAATTGGATGTGGGAGCCTTAATGGTATGAAAAATTGGTCTAAAATCTTCTTAACAATTGACCTCTTACAACCCTTAGCCCCAAATGAGAAACAAAACACTAAATTTTAGAGGAGACATGAGGATTTGGTATTAATTCATATTTCTAGGCTTCACCTCATAGCTACCAAACTAGAGGTACTCCATTGTATCGATATCCTAGCTCCTATATTCATTAATTATAGAGTAGATGAAAACTAGATAATAAAGAAGGGTACATCAAAGAGGGTTGCATATATAGTTATAGTATATTTTTAAGGATAATATAAGCTTCTCATGACTCATATAGACCTCCCTATAATCAAGGAATGGACCACTAAGAATGACTTTGATAATATCTTAAGACCATCGCTGGATAGAGGAACTCATGTAATGAGAAACTGTGATGATAAAATCCTAATTGTATAATCTAGGGAAGGGATTAGAATCATCATGAATTTATTTAATGTCTTCTAGATTAGAAACTGCATCCTATGTTGACCCCAGGTGGGTTTCCTATATTTATTTCATGATAGAAGAGAAGATGACTCCACCTATTAGACAAATGATAAGTATACATCTAGGCAAACAATTCAATGAAATTAAAAGGAAGATAAGGTAGCTATTCACAATGAAATATTACTTGGTGGACACTTTCATGGACTCAACCTACTTCCATACCATTAGGAATTGGTCCCCTCATAGTAAGATTACTATTTCTCACCATTACTCTAAATTGCACATATTCAAGTATAAAGACCACATGTAATTCATTTATGATTACATATATCCCACTCTAGATGAGATAATTATTAGAAGTCCAATGCGTAGGGTTTCCCCCTCATCAAGTAGTGTGTAGAACCTATTGGTGACATATGGCTCTATCATGATTATACAATCATTAGAATTAAAGGTTACCAAACTCAACCCTATATGCTACTAGTGCATGTCCCAAACAAGATAGTTGAGTAAGAGATACTTCATTAAATCCTTCATGGTATACACCATGTATGTAGAGAGAAGAATAAAGGCATCCTAAATCTCTTCTCATATTTGATAGGGAGGACAATGATTCATGGATGGAAGCAACTGAAGATCTTAGCAAGGAATATAGAGGCATTCTATTTCCAACTAGATGACCTCAAGACATGGGATCCAAAGGCTAATGTGCTCTCCCATATATAATCCAAAAAACTATCTAAGACATCTTATGAACATCAATTGGGTCCATATGACCACTTATACAAAAAATTGTCCAACTTTTAGGAAGTGTTGGCTAGGTTTAAGTAGCATGGATTTAAGCTTGAACATAGATTACAGAGGGAAGAAAAACCATTAGGAGAAAGATGGAAAATTAATACTTTGTAATATAATTTCCTACCTTCTAATTTAAGTGCACCTTCAGGTCCACTAGAAGTGCCTCAAGGTCGACCTCAACAACAAAAACCACCTCAGTAGCAAGTGCCCAAAATTAAAGGACCTAGTGAACAAAAGATGGAACATAGATTAGGAGAGGGACCCTCTACTCAAGATATAACTCAAATACCCCCTTCCCCTATGGAATACCTCAACATTAATACCTTAGAACTTTTTCAAATAGTGGAAGAAGTCTTTTAAGAACTTACAGATACATATGGGTCAGACAAGGAAGGAGATGAAGAAGGAGAAGCCATAGTTGAGGTGGCATTAATTGACAGTCCCCAAGTAGTTGAAGAGATAGATAAAGTCAAATGAGTTTCCTTATATTTGGTCTATATGACCAAAATAAAGAAGGATATATATATGGCTTTGGTGCTTAGAGCCTCTAGGAAACCCAAGTGGATTCACCCAACAAGTGAGTTGAACTTGTTTAGTGACAAATTTATCTTACATGGACTTATCATCCCTATCTAGTTCATCTATGGGAATTTACAAAAGATACCCTCTCAGATTAATTCATGGTCTTTTTCAAGCACTACGAATGTTGAAGTCAATGATAAAGTCTAGCCCTAGATCTTAGAGCTCATGAAGGAGCAAGAAGAGAGGAGAATGATTGAGGTTGTTAAGGAAAGTAGGAAGGAAATAGAAGAATTAAGGAAATTAAGAGGGGATGGTATAAAAACACTAGAAGCTTCGAATCTTTTAGAATTAGATCCTAAGGTATAATTTTACCCTGATACATCTACACTATAAAAGGTTACTACAAATAAAGTAACTATTGGAACTGAAGAAGTCACTCTCCAAAGAGGAATTATTTACAGGACTCACTCCAGTCCAAGGTTAGGTAGCAAGGGAGCACCCCATTCATCAAGAAGATATTACAAGTCTTGTAAAATCCTAGTTAGCAATCGCCATTGTGGGAATTTATGGAATAAATCAAATAATCTTGAACTTGGAGAAAGAGAAGAAATACTTGGAGGCCCAAGTCTCACTATCAATTCTAGAGGACCTACTAAAGATGTTAAATAAGTACCTCCTATATGCCTTTGAATGATTAAAATCCATCAAATTCGGGCTTAATACCTTATAAATTAAAGCCAAGAAGATACAAACATTGATAAAACAATGGCATGAAACTAAAGACCAAGTGACAAAGTTGATCAAAGTACATATCACTAAATAGCCTTTCGACTTCAAGATTATCAAAGAAAATCAATTAAATGTCATTCAATAGATCCTAATGGATCAAATATAGGACTTAAGTTCATGGTAAAATAAGGCCAATGACTTCATAGAGGAATATAAGGACTTGGTGAATAGAATTAAGAAGTTACTAAGAACCTTGTTGGTGACCCCTTCTCAACCTACTACCATCGGCCTAATGCATGACATGGAATTCCAGCAGGGAGTCCAAGCCTTCATCTAAGGCATCAAGAATGAGAACTAGATCAAATTAAATATGTGCAATTATAAATTCCTATTGTCTCCTACTCTTTTACCCTAGAAGAGGGTTGTTTAGGCTTCCTCTAGATTTGGGCAACTTTGGGACATTTCGAGGCCTATGGGTGTGCCTATAAGTGGAACTAAACCTCTAGGTTGAAAGGGATATCTAACTATATTAGATTTTTATAAAATAGAAACTATTAACCCAGTTTGTATGAGTGAAAAGAGTTTGAAGTTTTCATAAATGAAAATCCTAGTCTGAAATGGTGATACACTAAGAATTAGTATCCACATGTATGCCCTATACTTATACACAATACAATAGAATATAGTCTATAACTCAAGATATATAAAACTCCAACATAAGTATTTCAATTTAGAGACAAAATGAATGAGATCTCACAAGGTAAATTACTAGAAAAGATAACTTATATAGTCTAGAAAAAGGTTACACATGTGCAAAATCTTATATATCTAGAATGCACTCTACATGACCTATTGGATCAAATATTCTCTCAAAAGCATGAAGGATAGAGAACAAAAGGATAAATCATCACTAGCTATCACTCTATGTCTCTTTCATGCCCAAGCAAATTTATAGTAGAAAGAAAATAGACTTATTCTTCTTTTCTCAAAGGCAAGAAAATGGCAAAACATTCCAATAGGGCTTTGTCATACTATCTATGGATGATAAAACAAGAGCCAAGGGTTCTATTTATATAAAAAGAGGGAGAGAAGATAAATATCTTGGGCACCAAAATATAACCCTCTAAAATGGTTTAGAATCACCATTCTACTTAAACTAATTCCAGCTATTCTCTCATTCAATTAGAGTTTGTCCTTCTCTTTGATTTGCCCTCTTGAAATGACCAAGATCATTGAAAAATAAATTATGAGATGACCCTCCATAATAAATGGATTGGCTCACTACTATGAAGCTTAGATTCCTCTTGAAAGTTCCCACATTTTTCACTACAAACCCATTCAGGCCTTTTGAATGGCTTTACTTATAAACCTATAAGTTAAGCATTTTGGGAAACTTGATTTGCACTATCTTTGCCCTTTTGGGTTCTTTGATTACATCTAATTATAAAATTCATAAGAAAATCTTTTTAGGAAACCTAATTTTCATTGTAGAGCCATTTGGGTTTTCTAAGTGACTTTACTTCATATTTGCTCCTTCAGGTTCTTTGATTGCTTCTACTTATAAAATTCATAGGAAAATCTTGTTGGGAAACCCATTTTACAATGCAGAGTCATTCAAGTTTACTAAGAGACATTAATTATTATTTGAAGACTTTAGGAATGAATTTTAATTCTTACAGTACATCCCCAAGTTACACCCCAATGGCTATTTTTAAACCCTAAATTTGACATCCTACAACACGTTATATCTTTGAATCCCAATGGCTAGTTAGCCACCCTAAATTTGAAATCCTATGGCATATCATCTGTGCATCCCAATGGCTAGTAGGATGTATTAAAATTTATGTTATATATCATGTCATGGGGATCCATTAGGTTAGGTTTATTGCTTTGGGAAATTTTCCCTAGGTAATTCCTTCAAATAATTTGTCTAAAGGAATTATTTTTTGGATTTTGCCTGAAATGCAATGGCTAGTTCCTTTGGGAACTTTTCCTAAAGGACACTTGGAAAAGTGTCCATAAAATTTCAAATGATGATTGGGGAAGGCACAAAGTCCCTTAAAAAAATTTTGAAAGGCATTTCCAAAGGAAATGGCCCTTTGGAACTTTTTTGAAGGGCATTTACAAAGACAAAGTGCCCTTCAAAAAATTTTGAATAGACACTTGGGTTGAACATTTCCCTTCATAAATTTTTTGAAGGGTCACATGTAAAAAGGGTACCATTAAAAAAAATTTGAAGGGACATATGTGCTAAAAAGTTCCCTTCAAAACTTTTCTAAAGGGTCACTTGGAAGAAAAGTGCCCTTCAAAAAAGTTTGAAGGGACACTTGGGCTAAAATGTTCCCTTAAATTTTTTTTTGAAGGATCACATGGAAGAAAAGTGCCCTTCAAAAAAGCTTGAAGGGACACTTGGGCTAAAATGTGCCCTTCAAAAAAATTTTGAATGGTCACTTGGAAGAAAAGTGCCCCTCAAAAAAGTTTGAAGGGACACTTGGGAAGAAGGTAAGGCAAGAAAGTCCCTTTGGAAACCTTTCGAAGGGAACTTTAGGGTAAAACAAAGCCTGATAGGCTAAGGAAAAAAAGGCAAAGGGAAAGAACAAATAACAACAAAAAATATCTTGAAAAAGGAGAGGCCAAAGGGAAAAGACAAGTAACAAGGAAAGGGACCAAATATAGAAAATGAGAAAGGGAAAAATGAAATGGGCCAAAGGGAAAACACAAACTAGTCATGTAAAAAATGGTCAAAATTCTAGTGATTTTTAGGGGAGACATGCATGTTATGTCATAAGACTAGTCTCCTAAATCCTTCCATTTGGAATGGAGTCATGCAAGGTAAACAAGAGTTGAAAGAATAAGCCATGGCTAAACACACAAGCTGGAGAGACACACATAGCTAAAAAGAAAAAAGAAAACACTAGAAAGGGAAACATTATGCTCCAAAGCACTTAGGGAGAACTAACACAACAAAGGAAGCACACCAAAATAAGTTATATATAAGACATGGCTAGTAAGGGTCAAAATCAAGGCTTCAAATGGAATCCATTCACTAGAATAGGTAGCTCTTCTCCATCCATTTTGGATAGCTGAAAGGAGTTTATTTGCTTTCACTTGTTGATAATGTAAGGACCACTCCACAAAGTATCAAACTTTTTATGTTTTCCTATTTTTTCTCTATTTTCATCCCATTTCAAGACCAAGTCACCATCTTTGAACAC
This sequence comes from Torreya grandis, assembly GCA_037957365.1. Taxonomy (NCBI): domain Eukaryota; kingdom Viridiplantae; phylum Streptophyta; class Pinopsida; order Cupressales; family Taxaceae; genus Torreya; species Torreya grandis. Next base: position 213,551 of record JARHVA010003176.1, read on the forward strand.
TCTTTCCCTTGCCTTTTTGTCAAAGGATTTCTTCATGAGAACTTGATGGTATTATTAAGCTTTGTTTTCATCATCTCTTGCCTCTTAAAATTACATTAATTTTATCAATCTAACCTCCATGGGAGTGTTTTCAAGTAATTCCAACTATTGTGTAAGTTCTAAGGTAAGTATCTCTTGTGAAATGGATAGCCTAGCTTTTCTCCCATAGACAAGTACAAAGGGAGAATTACCAATTGATTTCTTTAGAGTGATTTTTTCTTCCCATAAGTCTATCTTCAACTTGTTATGCCTTACTCTTTGATTAGTTTCAAATCTCCTCTTGATGATCTCGATGAGGTTCTTATTGGTATACTTAACTAATCTATTACCTTGAGGGTAGTATTTGGATGAAGTACTCAAATTAACTCCACTCTTTTCTACCCAATTAAAAAATTTACCACTTATGAAAGCAAGTGTATTATCTAAAATGATGACATGAGGAGATCCAAACCTTGTTATAATGCTATCATAGAACTCAAAGATGGCATTTCCATTTGCTTCCTTTAAAGCAAAAAAATTTACCCATCTTGTGAAGTAGTCTGTAGTAATCAATATCCATTTGTGTCCAACACTTGATAGAGGATTGATCATGCCAATGAAGTCAAGGCCCCATTGCATGAAATGTTGGTCCACTTGGATAAGATTCAATGGAAGTGCAATAATCTTTTTTTTTTCTAACAAATAAAGCACATTGAGGACAAATCTTAGACTGATGATAATAGTCCTTAAAAAGAATATGCCAATAATAACCAAATCTCATTATTTTTATAGTTGTTCTAGCAGAGAAGTAACCACCATCTTCACCATTATGGAAATTTTCTAGTAGCATATCAAATTTGTCATTTTTAATACATCTTAGCAACACATTACTCACATCTTTCCTAAATACAATTCCATCTAAAACATAATAAGGAATAGCCTACAACCTAAAATACCTTCTTTAGGATTTGTTCAAGCCATTGGGACACTCGCCATTTTGAATAAAGCCAATGATGTCTTGTGTCTAACTTTGATTCTACATTTGATCAGTTGGCTAGTCTTAAACTTGATTCACCAAGGATTGCTCTTTTGGCTCTTAAAAGTTGGATGCTAAGTGCTCACATAAAACTCTTCCTCTTACTAGGTTGGTTACCTTGATGTTAATGTAATATTCCATCACCTTCATGATCCATCCAAATCTCCTCTCATTGATAGGGAATCTAGAACATAAATGCTCTGATACCAACTGTCAAGATTTAACTCCTCGATAAGAGTACAATATGATTACCTTGTATAAGCAACTAATCACATAATTATACTAGAATTAACAAGTAACTAGAATTCAAAAATGACATAGAATATGAGAGATAATACACAATCTTGTATTAATACTCATGCTAGAAGGAAATACAATGAAGATGCCACAATCTTCCACACCTCTCAGATGTACATCTCTTTCCCTCAAGAGTTCACTCTCCTACCAAAAATGGTCCCAACACACAACTCAAACACAGAGTTATTGTTCACCTCCAACTAGTTAGTAATAACACTGTTAGTACCAAGCACTCAAAGTACTTTAAGTAGATCTCCCATGAACTTGCAACAACCTTCAACTCAAATGATCTTACTTACGATGTAGAACTTCCTCCTGATCTTGTGACCACCTGCAAATCAACTTGTTCTTACAATTGGAAGGATCTACCTTACCTTCCTCTATTGCTCTTAATTACAATACATGTCAATGGTTCTATAAATAGATCCCATACTAAACAATAACTTAGACTTCTAATTTACAATAATTAAACACGCAACTCAAGACTCAAAATAGTCTTTACATGAAAACAATCAGTTCAAAAAACTAATTGTTCATGCAATGAATAGTTCTAGAATCGTACAGGTGACTGACATCGGTCCTTATCTGACTAGAGGTGATCGATGTCAGCTGACTCCTACCGATGTCAGTTGCCATTTACACTGAAGATGACCAACATCAGTTGCACTACCGACACCGGTATCCCTAGAACTTAGCAACCTCCTCCATGTCTACATCATTAAAGCTTTTAGCTCCACAACCTAACAATCTCCCACTTGGAGATAAATAGTTGCACTTGTACTTGTACCTATACATCATCTAGTTTGTTTCCTAGCTTTGTATCCCTCTTCAAGATCACTCTTGAAGACTAACCACCACAAATCCTATGGTGCACCTCATGTCATCTAAATCACCTTGCCGCATCTGCATCTACAAACCCATGTAGAAAAGAACTTGACCCTACATAACATGTGCACCTACTGCTCATCCCTCTCAGATATTTGAGAATCCACTGAACTGCCCTCCAGTGCTTCTTTCTCAGATTGGCTCCAAACTTGTTAACAACTCCCACTACTTTGGAAATCTCAAGTCTAGTACACATGTACTTAACCTCATCATGTGAATCAAGACACTATTCATAAAATTGTCCAACCATCGGCGTGCTAACCAATTTCACATAATCATCTGGAGACAAAATCAACCTGTGACCTTTGATGTCTTTAGAACACACTCATGCCAAAGAATCTTGTTGCTCCTAGATTCCTCATGACACACCTCTATCTAACTTTACCTTTAGTTCAGCAATCCCTACATATGTGACCCTGCAACAAGCACAACATACAGTAACAAGATAATGTAGCTAATATTATCCAACTTGGTAGAGAAAACACAATGGTTAAACCTCCATTATCTTGCAGCTAACTCAAGACCATATACCCTAGCCTTCCATCTCACATGTCCATTCTCACTCTTCTTTATCATAAAAATCCATTCGTCTCTTAGTGCTTTCTTCCAACTAGCAACTCCACCAAAAACTCCCATTTGGTTCTTCTCCAAGGAATCACATTCCTCATCCATGCCAAGCTCCCACAATTTCTTAGATTCTACTTGCTCTACTTCTTTAATAACTCCCTGGTTCTTGACAATTAGTGAGCAATAAATAGTGTAAAGAAGGGAAATGATGAATTTGAGGCTTACTTACCCTTTCAGTCCTCCATATGGGCGTTTGAGACTCCTCAATAGCTTGCTATCTGCCCAAAATCTGTCTTAGTGACCGATGCCATTCACATCTCAGTCTACACCCGATCGACATTGGTTCCATGTGACTGCCTCATTGCCAACGTCAATTCCCCCTAACTGACATCAGTTTTTACTTGTCTAGAGTCACCGATGTTGGGTTGCACATAGTCGATGTCAGTCCCTATTTGAATGCCGACGTCAATTTTCTAATCAGCGTTGGTCTCTATGTTTTACTTATGAGCGATGACTTCTACCCACAAGCTCTTTTTGGATCAAAAAATTGTCCAAATCAACCTTGCTATGCTCAAAATTCTTCAGCCCCTTATGTTGATCTCTATCTGTCATCTTCTCCTTGAAAACCAAGGCTTTCCTGTTCTTGTCATGAACATTAGATTTCTCAAGAAACATCACTTTCTTCTTTTGTTTAGATAAATATCGATCCATGCTTTTCAAATCTGAAAGCATACCCTTTGACTGAAGAACATGCATCCCCTTCTTATTCATGTGACCAAGCCTATTAGGCCACATCTTTGAATCTATAGCTGAAGTAGATAAACCAGAAGGAGAATCAGTAATACAAGTAGATAGATAAGGCGTATCTACTTTCTTACCTCTTGCTACAAGTGCACCCTTGGAAATTTTCCAAGAGTCCATTGTGAGAGTTACTGTGCAACCCTCATCACCCAAATTTCAAACAAAAATCAAATTTTGCTTCAAGACTGGGATATGCATGACCTCCTTCAACACCCATGTGTTGCCCACCTACAATTTCAGCTTCACTTTCCCTTTGCCAACCATTTGACAAGGCTTACCATCCCCTAAATAAATTTCTCCAAAGTCTCCCTAGACATAATCATGAAAAAATTCCCTATTTGGGGATGCATGGAAAGAGGCACTAGAATCTAAAACCCAAGACTCTACTTTATCCAAGGAACATACCAGAGCATCCTATGTAACAATACCTGCAACATCTACAACATCTGCTTCTTTAGTTCCTTCTTGCTGATCTTCAACCAACCAACAATCTTTCTTTACATGCCCTTGCTTTCCATAGTTCCAGTAGGTTATTCTACCATACCTAGATTTGGATCTCCTACCTATCTTTGACCTTGATGTTCCATGCTCGATCTTCTCTCTTTGCCTTCCCCTGCTTCCAACACTCAAAGAATTTCTTGATTATTCACCTGTGCTTTTCTTGCAAATTTCTTCAATCAAGATTACACTCACAACATCATCCACTTTTAAGTTTTTTGAAGTAGACGCAGTATTACTAATTGCCATTACCAAACTCTCCCAACTTTCAGGTAATGAGTATAATATTAAGAGAGCCTTAATTTCATCATCAAAAATAATATTGATTAAATTTAACTGGTTTACCAAACCATGGAAGTCACTAAGATGACTATGTACAGATCCACCTTCCAAGATTTCCAAATTAAATAATTGCTTCATAATAAATACCTTATTCAAAGCTAAGGGTTTTTCATATAAATTTGCCAAAGATTCGATCAGCTCTACCATTGTCCTAGCCTATGATAAGTTGGAAATCATAGACGATGCAAGGCTCAACCTTATAGATCCTAGAGCCTTTCGATCAAGAACCTGCCATTCTTCATCCTTCATATATGTAGGCTTGCATGTAACCCCACCCAATGGTAAGTACAAATCTTTTTGATATAGATAATCTTCTATCTGCATCCTCCATAATTGATAGTTCTTGCCATTAAACTTTTACATTTGTAGCTTACCTTCTTCTGCCATTGTTATACTCCCACTCAAATAGAAACCCCTGTGAGTGACCTGCAATCAACAAATACTAACCAGATCTGATACAACTTGTTAGTAACCCAACCAAAAGCTCTAATACTAGTTGATAGAGAATCTAGAACATAAATGCTCTGATACCAACTATCAGGATCCAACTCCTCAATAAGAGTACAATATGATTACCTTCTATAAGCAACTAATCACAGAATTATACCAGAATTAACAAGTAACTAGAATTCACAAATGACATAGAATATGAGAGACAATACACAATCTTGTATTAATACTCATGCCAGAAGGAAATACAATGAAGATGCCACAATCTTCCACACCTCTCAAATGTATAGATCTCTTTCCCTCAAAAGTTCACTCTCCTACAAAAAATGGTCCCAACACACAACTCAAACACAAAGTTGTTGTTCACCTCCAACCAGTTAGTAATAACACTGCCAATACCAAGCACTCAAAGTACTTCAAGTAGATCTCCCATGAACTTGCAACAACCTGCAACTCAAATGATCTTACTTACCATGTAGAACTTCCTCCTGATCTTGTTGCCACTTGTAGATCAACCTGTTCTTACAATTGGAAGGATCTACCTTGCCTTCCTCTATTGCTCTTAATTACAATACATGCTAATGGTTCTATAAATAGATCCCATATTAAACAATAACTTAGACTTCTAATTTATAATAATTAGACACACAGCTCAAGACTCAAAATAGTCTTTACATGCAAACAATCAGCTCAACAAACTAATTGTTCATGCAACGAACAGTTCTAGAATTGCATACATGACCAATGTCAGTTCCTATCTGAATGGAGGTGACTGATGTCAGCTGACTCCTACCAATGTCAGTTGCCATTTGCACTGAAGATGACTGACGTCGGTTACACTGCTAATGCCGGTATCCCTGAAACACAACAACCTCCTCCATATCTGCATCAGTGAAGCTTTTAGCTCCACAACCTAACACTCATTGGGATCCCTACTTAGGAAAAATTCCTTGGTGCTAGGATGGGAGGCCATGACATGGATCTTGTTGTTGGAAACCATATGCTTGAACTTTTTCAAGCCTCTAATGATAGTTAAAGCTTGCTTCTCAACAAAATAATATCTCACTTTGTAATCTTCTAAGCCTTGGCTAAAGAAATTAATTAGCTGCTCAATATCTTCATCATTTTTTTGCATAAGCATGGCTGAGATTGTGTCAAGGTTAGAAACAATATAAAGAATTAAATCCTTAGAAAATTTCAAATTTAAGAGAGTGGGAGATGCTAAAATTTCTTGCTTGATTACCTCAAATCTTCCTTTAACTTTCTTTGTCTAAGTAAGCACTTGGTTCTTTTTTATCATGGTTATGATAGGCTTTACTATAGTTGCCAAGTTTGGGATAAAACTCCTTACAAAGTTTATTTTTCCTAAGAAACTTTTCATCTGTTTCTTGTGTTGAGGTAAAGACAAGCCTAGAATAGCTTCAATCCTTTCAGGTTTAATTGATAAGCCTTATTTTGAAACAACATGACCCAAAAACTTGCCTTCATGGACATCAAAGATGAAATTATTTGGATTGAGGGATATGTCATACTCTCCACACTTATAAAACACTTACCTTAGATTTACCATATGATCAACAACATCCTTTGAAAAAATGGTTATAGCATCAAGGTAAACAAGCAAAATTTATTGATCAAACCTTTGAAATCCATGTCCATTACCTTTTGAAATGTATCTCTAGCATTGGATAAACCAAATGTCATCTTCTTGTAGCAAAGGTCCCCCACTTGGTGGTGAATTTTGTCTTTAATTGATCCCCTTCATTTACCAATATTTGATTATAACCTAAATAACCATCAAGCAGTGAGCAACATTGAGTAGCTAAAATAACTTGTAGAATTTGTTCCATCGAATGGAGTGGGTAATGATCCTTAAGAGATACTTTGTTTAGATCACAAAAGTCCACGCAAAGTCTAGTTTATCCATTCTTATTTTGAACTAGCACAAGGTTGGCTACCCAAGTTGAGTAGTTGATAGGAAAGAAAATCTTAGACTTAATGAATTTGGTCAACTCTTTCTTCATGAGTTATTCTACCTTGGGGTTGATAGGCCTTTGCTTTTGTCCTACCAATTTATTTCCATGCTTCAACTCAATGGTGTGATGAGCTAGACTTGGGTCAAAACCCTTTAATTCACTGTATTCCTAGGCAAAGATGTCATGAAACTCTTTACATAATGTAATAAAATCTTTCCTTTCTGGTTGAGAACAAGCCTTGCCAATCTTCAAAAGTTTGTCCTTGAAAGTTAGAACTCTCTCATAGTTCTCTTATTTTGTTGACATGCTCATTCTTTGGTTTTTCTTTTGATCATCCTCATTGAAGACACTCTCTAAGGTAATCATCCCCTTGGGTATTTTATTTGTCTTTAGCTATATAATATTCTCTTCATAATGATCATGCAACTTCTTTTGATTTTTTGAAGATAAGTCTACCTCATTTTACAAGAAGTGTGTAATGTGTTCATCACTTTCAAGAACATTCCATAACACTTCATTATCCATAATGGAAGGTCTCATAATGATCTTGAAATGGGATTGTTCTTTCTCTTCTTTAATGTCAGTAGTTGAGTCAAAACGTGCTCATCTTGTAGCTAATTTATCAGTGTGTTTGTTCAAGTCTCTTAGTATGATTTGGATGTTGAAGGCATAAATATCCTCAAGTAGATCCCATAACCTATTCTTGTATGACCTGAGTAAGGGGTTCTTGTTTATATCTTGACTTCTCCCTTGATGAATGAATATCTCACTATCTCTATAGACTTTCAAAAGCTTGACCCCTCTCTTATTTCCCCATTGGAAACCATGAACTAAGCCTTCATATTCTAAAATGTTTCAAGTATAGCTAAAGTGAAACCTATAATAAGAGTAGTAATGACTCTTTGATGGGTAAACCAACATGACACTAGATCTTATGCATACTTTGCTCCTTGAACCATCAAATAACCATTTCCACATGCCATCAATCTCATGATCTTCATTGGTGAGTGAAGGAATTCGGACGTTCTCCTCATGCATGTAGTAAACTCCCAAATAAATGTCCTTAATAAAAGTGTAAGGGTAAAGTCCATGTGTTTTAGTGTTGTAATTATTAAGATAGAGGTCAAAAATACCTTCAAGAGGATAATATGTTTCACTATTCAGGACTATTTAGTCCTCTTTGTTGATTAGACAATTTTAATTTGTCATTATCTCCAAGTATGGATCAATGTGGAACCTTGCTAAGGGATAAGTCCTTATGGTTACCTTGTTTCCATACCTTTTCTTGAAATATATAAATCACCAATTAGTAGAAATGTATCTTCCTATCTTGGTTTTAAATTCCCTAGACAAGCATATAGAAAAGTGTGTTAAAAGGTCCACCACCATAATATCTTGCATGATAAGGAAGCTTGGGTAGCCATATATAAACACTTTCATACCTTTGACCAATCCTAAGATCTTGGTTGGAGTTCCATCCAGCTACAACATTCCTTTACTATGTGGCTCACAGTTCAAACTCAACATATCAACCACTACTTTAGGCATAACAGTAGTGTTTGCTCCACTATCCACAATACAATTATGGACCAACTTATCTCCCATAATGAGTATGAGGTATAATGGTGGAGGATTTTTAACTTTAGTGGAAGGCTTAAAAAGATGATTTGGAGAATTTATGAGAGCCACACTATGATGTCTTGAATATTGATGAGCCACATGCATGCTTTCTAAATACTCTTGTAAAAGCTCCTTTTGACCAGGTATATGTAGAACCTCCCGAAGGGATATGATTGTCTTAGTGCTCTTTAATGATTTTAAAATATTTATAGATGGATTATTCACTTTCTCCTAAATTTTTTATAGTAATAAAGGAGTTTTTGCCTGATGTGTTTTAATCTTGGAAGCTACATTTGCATTCTAATTTTGTTGAGGAACATGGATTGTAGAAGGTGAAACACTTTGATCGGTACTTTGTGGCCTTGGATAGGAATCAATTAGAACTATTCATGGCTCTTGGCCCTCTCCCAATGCTCTCTTTTTGTCTATTGTATTGGTTGTAATTGACATGCTTTGAGTCAACAAGAAATCATCTTTTACTTGAAAATACTAACTTCCCAAGGATTATCCCTTTAGTTGGGAAATTATTCTTCTATTATCATGTAAGGAGTAACTTATTATTACATATTCAAAGTTTAGATGGTTCATTTATCATCATGTGTAAACTAGCCTTGAGGTTGCCCCCATTCATCCACATGATCTTCTCCTTGCACTAGATTTCCATGAACTAGAACAATAGCCTTTATGGATGAAATAGAATTTAGATTATATGCATTAGGCTACCTATTTTAACCTTTTTGATTTTGTCCTCTCCCTTGATAATTTTTTTGGGATGGAGATATATATCCTTTTTGAGGATAGTATAATGCATTAGGAGGAGCACTTGTATGATATTGAACTTCTTTGAGCTAAGCTCTTAATGATTATTTTCTTCATCGTTATCCACAATGTTATCCACCTTTTTGGGAAAGGCTCTTGGCTTCACATTAGCATTGGGAACTTATGACACGCTTGGATATTCAACCAAATTATGGGGTTGCAAAGGTAGGGAAACTCTTAGAGGGGGTCTTCTAGCCTAAATCAACCTATTATCAGCCTTAATTGATAGCTCACATGTACCTAGAAGAGTGAATCCTCCCATTGACTACAACATAATAGAAACATCAGTACCAATCCCTTTTAGGTATATTATGAACATAAGGATAGGAGGAGGTCTCATGATTGATGGTATCTTATACCATGTTATTTGAAATCTCTTATTGAAATATATTATGAATTCATTCAGACCTCTTCTTATTACATTCATTTGATGTATTAGCGAATCATGATCACTATATTTGTGAATCTTGTCACCACTAGGTCTCTAAAACCATCCCAACTTGTAATGTATCCCCCTTCCAACAATTTATACCAGTTAAGTGCTTTGCCTTTTAAAGACATAACAAGTAGCCTAATGGATTAATTGGCCCTAGTAACATTATAGAAATTATAAAAAATAGAGATGTCTCTAATTTTAAATGGGGTAATAAGAACCTCTCCATTAAAACTATGAAGATTTTTGATAGTATTTGGAGGGATGGGGTCATATGCAAGAAACTCTATTAGGTTTGGGTATTAAAAGTAGGGAAGGGTTAACATCTATCTATCTCTCCCCTTTCCCCAATTTATCTTATTCCCATATGATCCTCTATTTCTTCTTATTATTCAAGTTATTCCTCTCCTTTAACTTCTTCAATCTCTTTTACTTCTTCCTCAAAACCTCCTTGTCAAGAATTTAATAGGCCTAGGAGTGGTTTGAGGAATTGTACTTCAGGAAAAACTTTAGCTATAGGGGCTTGGTTAAAAAATCTTAAGGACCTTATGAGGACCATCTAGGATAATATATAAAACATGGTTTAGAACTAGGGATTCACACCCTTTTAGAGTTGCCAAATGCTAGGTTCAGGGAGCTTTTACTACTTAGGCCTATCAAGACCAGCATTCACCTTGACTTATAAATAATTTGGGTCCCATCAAGCATGTGAAAACTATTGTCTCCAAATCTTGTACCCTAGAAGAGGGTTATTTAGGCCTCCTCCACATTTAGGCAATGTTAGGACATTTCTAGGCTTGTGGGTGTGCCTATAAGTGGAAATGAACGTCTAGGTTGAAAGGGCTAGCTTCTTTGTCTTAGATTTTTCTTGTAATAAAATTTTTTGAACCATTTTTTAGGAGTGAAAATATTTAGAATTTTTCATAAATGAAAATCCTAATCTAAAATGGTGATACACTAAGAATTAGAATCCACATGTATACCCTATACTTATGCACAATATAGTCTATAACTCAATCTCTATAAGATTTCAACATAAGTATTTCAATGTAGAGACAAAATGAATGAGATCACATAATGTAAATAACTATAAAAGATAACTTGTATATCCCTAAAAAGGGTTACACATGTGCAAAATCTCATACATCTAGAATGCACTGTATGCGACCCATTGGATCAACTCTTTGCTCAAAAGCATGAAGGACAAAGAATAGAAGGATAAAAAATCACTTTCTATCACTTTGTGTCTCTTTCATGCCCAAGAAAATGTCTATAAATTATAAATTAAATAGACTTATTCTTCGTTTCTCAAAGGTAAGAAAATGGAAAAACATTCTGGTAGGGCTTTGATGTACTATTTATAGATGATAAAACAAGATCCCAAGGATCCTATTTATATCAAAAGAGGGAGAGAATAGAGAGATCTTGGGCACTGAAATAGAAGCCTCCAAAATATTTTATAGTCACCATCTTAGTAAAACTAATTCCAATTATTCTCTCATACAGTTGGAGTTTGTCCTTCTGTTTGATCAACCCTCTTGAAATGACCAAGATCACTATAAAATCAATGGTGAGATGACCCTCCATAATAAATGGCTTAAACCTTAAATTCCTCCTAAAATCTCTTATGTTTTACACTATAGACCCCATTCAGGCATTCTGAATGGCTTTACTTATAAACTTATAATTTAAGCATGTTGAGAAACCTAATTTGTACTATATTTGCCCTTTTAGGTTATTTAATTACTTCTAATTATAACATTCATAATCAAAACCTCTTGGGAAACCTAATTTTCACTGTAGAGTCATTCGGGTTTTCTAGTTGACTTAGTTCTTACTTACTCCTTAATGTTCTTTGATTGATTCTACTTATAAAATTTATAAGTAAAGCTTGTTGGGAATCCTGATTTATACTACAGAGTCATTCAATTTTTCCAAGTGACTTTACTTCTTATTTGAAGACTTTAGGCATAAATTTGATGTCCTATGGCAAGTCACCAAGTTACACCCCAATGGCTTGTTGGTCACCTTGAATTTGACATCCTGTGGCACACCATGTCTTTGAATCCCAATGGTTAGTTGGCCACCCTAAATTTGATGGCTTAAATTATGTTGTCTTTACACCCCAATGGCTAGTGGGTTGTATTAAACTTGACATCTTGTAGCATGTCATGGGGATCCATTAGGTTAGGTTTATTGTTTCAAGAAATTTTCATGAAGTAATTGCTTTGGACAATTTGTCTGAATAAATTCTTTCAAAGATTTATCCCAAAAGGCAATGACTATTTCCTTCAAGAACTTTTCCTAAAGGATACTTGGGAAATTATCCTTTGGAAAATTTTTAAAGGGTACTTGGAGAAGGTACAAGATCCCTTCAAAAAATTCTAAAGGGAATTTCCAAAATAAATGGCCCTTTGAAAAAGTCTTAAGGGACACTTGGGAAAAAAATTGCCTTTCAGAAATTTTTTGAAGGGTCACTTGGAAGAAAAGTGCCCTTTGAAAAAGTCTGAAGGGACACTTGGGATAAAAATTTCCCTTCGAAACTTTTTTGAAGGGTCACTTGGAAGAAAATTTCCCTTTGGAAAAGTCCAAAGGGACACTTGGGCTAAAAAGTGCCCTTCAAAACTTTTTAAAAGGGTCACTTGGAAGAAAAGTGCCCTTCACAAAATTTTGAAGGGACACTTGGGCTAAAAAGTGCCCTTCAAAACTTTTTTGGAGGGTCAGTTAGAAGAAAAGTTCCCTTTGGAAAAGTTTGAAGGAACACTTGGGCTAAAAAGTGCCCTTCAAAAATTTTCTAAAGGGTCACTTGGAAGAAAAGTTCCCTTTGAAAAAGTCTAAAGGGACACTTGGGAATAATGTAAGGCAAAAAAGGCCCTTTGGAAACCTTTTTAGGGGCACTTTGGGGAAAAACAAAGCCTAACAAGCTAAGGCAAACAAGGCAAAGGAAAAGAATAAAGAACAAGGGAGAAGAGCTCAAACTAGGAGAGGCTAAAGGGAAAAGACAAGTAATAAGGCAAGAGACCAAACATATAAAATAAGCAAGGGAGAAACAAAAATCACCAAAGGTAAAAACACAAACTAGTCATGCAAAAAATGGTCAACAAGTCCTTAATAACATCTTCACCACAAGGGAGTATATTGCAAAGGCAAGGTGCATACAAGAGGTCACCATCAAAAGTGACAAACAATATGATACATTAGTTAAATATGAAGAAGGGAGTCTAATGAATATCATAATGTATTTTGGGTTAATCAAATAATAATACACTAGGGTGAAGGAATTCCTTTAGCCTAAGTGATAAAGGGGGCCCACTAGCCTAAGACCAAAGTGAATATTATTGTTTTTTAGACTATTATGCTAGTTTGTTACCATATATTAGTCTTTTGATCTAATATGCACCTACTGGCCATATGTACTATAGATTTATTTATAAAAGGATAGTTATCCTTACCTCTTATAAAATTTTAAAAGAAAGATGATTGGTACACTACCTATGTATTCTATAAATAGACAAGTGTTACCATTTGTAAAGGGAGGGATTATGGGAAATTTTATAGTAAATTAATTAATACAATTAGAATTCTACAAATATTGTCTAGTGTTGTGTTATGTTGTTTCTAATTTATCTTAAGTATATGTGGATGTCTTAGATTTGAATGGTTCTTGGATAGATGAGTTATATTTCATGTTCATGAGGTTTCTAGTTTGTGATATGCTAGACTAGTTGAAGGATTCTAAGTTTACTTCATTTTATTTGCTCTGCATTTGAATGTTCTTATGAAATTTAGATTAACATAGAAAAATATTTAAGTAGTCTTGAATTTTAATCATGATCTTTATATTCTCTTTTGAATCTTGCCTTATTTTTGGTGAAGCTTGGGGTTATGCTATGTTGCATCACTGATTGGTTAAATGTAATAGAACTTTGTCATTATGTTTGAGACTAATTCTTACAATCATGTTTCTTCTCTAACATACCCTACCTTTTTCTTCCTTTTTTATCAATGCTCACTTTAGTTTAAATATCATTGTAAATATTCACTTAGATTATCTTAGAGTTAGAAATATTGACCAAGAAGAGTAGAATACTATGAAGACTTAGACCTTGGTGGCTCCCAACCACCACATCAAACAAATTTGGTGGGGAACTCTCATACTTTGTTGACTATTCCACCATAGACATACTACTTGCCATAAACTACAACTCCTACCTTAGATTCTTGTAATCCTAAAATGAGAAGTGTTCACCAACACTAAGGAACACTCTGTGGAGAAATTACAAGCATAAAAAGGTGGTCCCCACTGGCACTATAAGGGGGGGGGGGGGGGTTATTTGCAAGTATTTTTGCTTTCTTGGTTAAGCTTAGAATATATTTACATCTTTTGCAAAGATATTTGCTTTATAAGTGTTTTTTTGCTCATCTTTGCTCTTAATAAGTAAAAGATCTTGCTTCTTCATAAAGGTAGGTTTAATTTTGGTAAAAAAATAGATTTAAAATTGAGACATTTTGACATTTAAGGTTAGAATGGATTTATTTTTATTAAATATTGATGTTATCTTGTGAACTTTGAGTCTAATTATTCAAACTAATGTAAAGGATGGTCATCTTTGTAGGATCAAACATATATCTGAGGTAATCTAGTCAAATATCAGTGTCCTTGGTCATTTCATAAGTAATTATTTACAAAATAAGCTTAGTGTACATGTAATTTGTTGTTATTTATGGAAATTAACCTATTACACCATATTTCAAAGTAGGATTCTTAGTTCTCAAGATGGAATTACCTAGAATTAGGACTAGATCTCATTCAAGAACTAGGGAACCTCTACTTTAGCTTGAGACACATCGACGGGCTAGAAGAGACAAAGGAAGGTGTATATGTTTGAATTCTTTACCCTCCTCACCACTTAAAGGAATCACTGCATTCAATCTTCAACTAGATATAGCTTGGCTTGGGAGTTCTCCTATTAATGTTCCAGGTATATTACATGATTTACCATGAAATCCTAAGAAATATTTTCCTATCTTTAGTTCAAATGGTATGTTCACTATCGAGGAAAATGTCAAGTCCTTTAAATCTACTTGAAGGCTCTTAAATATCATTCATGAGGATGTAGCTTTTATATTATTCCCTTTTACCTTCTAATATGCTACCTATGAGTAGTTCTTAAACCTATCTGATAATTGTATCACTTCTTGGAATAACTTTGACACCATCTTTATTGATCAATTTGGTAATATAATTAACCCGTGTGTCATATATCATCAATTTACTACCATCAAGAGAGATGCAAGTGAGCCTATTAGGTCTTTTAATGCCAAATTTTAAAAGATGTTTAGTAGAACCATAGATCCTTACAAGCCTAATGAACTATTAGCCTTAGAAATATACAAAGATGTTGTGGATCCCATTACTTCTATGTTCTTGAAGAGAACCCTTCCAACTATTACCACATTATCTCAAGCTTATTCAAAATTAGTGGTCATTAGTGACCAAATATATGATCAAGGGAATATGGCTTACACTATTCCAAATATCAACCCATAGATGCCAACCTTGAACCTTTTCCCAGCTAATAACAAGAATTTGCTAGCTCTAAATCAAATACCAACTCTAATTACCTTTCCTACTAGTCATGTTATCTGCAATCATAACTTAGGTTTCTTAGGTCAGCAAACTACTAATAGATCTCAAACAATGGTTAAAAATATTTAATACTAGTCAACATTGCTAACAACAATCAAGCTCAAGCTTCTAAATATCTAAAGAGTGAAAATTAGTCCATACTCAAGATGGTCCAAAATCTTAGTACAAACTTCTTAAAATTGAGAAAACAAGTTGGTAATGCTAACCACAACTTTGGAAGGAACTTCACCTTCAAAAACATTAATAGACCTAGAAATCAAATCTAGAATGATATCTTCTTTAAAATCAATAAAGCTAATGAGCCTTCTTCATCTAGAAATAATACTATGGACATCACTCTCATTGATATTTCCATGCATGATTATTTTAGAGTACATGCCACTTCTAAGCATGGTGAGATAGATTGTATTAAATTTTTCAAAGCTTTTCAAGCCTTCCAAGAAGATATTGACACCTTTGAGTTTATCCTAGATAAAGACAATACTACTAGTACTTATAGATATAAAGCACAAGATCAAGTACACATGGTGGAGACCTTCCAATTTCCTTTCTAAGAATAAAATGGGCTTGACAATATTCCTAAATAAATCCAATCATTTCAATAGTTCCTAAAGACTTACCCTCTAATAAATAGGGAGAAAAGATATCTCTTGACTACTTCTACTCCTCCCAATAAATATGGGACTCCTCCATATACATCTTTGAAGAATGATACTAAGCCACCCAAAGGTAGTTCTTCTAAGCCTTTGGCAAATTCTTAATAAGACTGGATACAATATTTTTGAGGACATGAATAAAATCAAGGCAAATATCACTCTACATGAACTAACACATGCAGCTAAGCTAAGAGCCCTTATCTTAGAATCTTTGTCCAATAATATTGGAAAGCCACCAAAAAATGATACTACTAATGTAACTATGCAAGTGGAAAAAGTAGAGTCTTCACCCTTTCTACTCACAATTAGAGTGTTTGGTAATAATGTCCATAATTATCTACTAAATTTAGGAGCTTCATCTAATTCTATACTAGCTAGAATTTGTGAGCAATTGGGATTAAACCCAATAAAGTCAGATAGAGTAGTCACACAAATGGATAAATCAAAAATCAAAGTTGTTAGAGGCTTGATTAATGTGCATATTCAATTGGAAAGTGAACCTATAGTTCAACAATTTATTGGCATTCAAGTAGTAGACATCCCTAGTAATTATGGTTACTTCTAAGTAGGGAATAGATAAAAGCCTTGAATAGGTACATATCCACTTAATATTCTCATTTGTGGTTCCATGGAAGGGTGTTCCTAATCAGATAAGGGTTGAGAGAGAGCCAAGGATGAAGCATATGATAACTAAGTATATTGTAGTTAATGAAAGGTTAAACTTCCTTGATGATGATCTTGGAATCTTCACCTTATAAATTTCATAAAATCCAAATTCTAAAATTCCTCCTCTAATGCTTGGCTTATGGAAGTTACATGTTGATGGATCTAGATGAAAATCAAGATCAATATTTAGCATTGTGTTAGTAGACCCTATAGATAAACACTACCATGCATCTTTTAGGTTTTAGTTTCCTTGCACTAATAACTTAGCTAAGTATGAATCTCTTATTCTTGGACTATAGCTTTCCATCAATCACAAATTCAAAGAGCCTATGGTCTATGGAGACTCTAAACTTGTGGTCAACCAGGTAAAGATTAAATACCAATTTAAGTTGTCTTACTTGAAGAGATATAAGTCTAAGGTATATGATTTGATTGAATATTTTGATTCCTTCAACATATTATCTATTACAATGGAATAAAAGAAGGCTATTGATGAGCTTACTTCTATTTTAGTCAACCTCATGCCAAATCAAGATTCCCTGAACTTTAGCATTGAGTTGGTACCTTGCCTATCAATCCTTGATAACATCAATCACTTCTAGGTTTTTAATGATGATCAATAGATCATCAATTTATTAACCAACTATAGGGCCTTTGAATCCCATATCATTGATGAAGTAGATGAAAGATCTCCTAAAAAAGAGCCTAATGATAAGATCATCTAGCTTAGTGGTAACAAGATATCTAAAGGGATTATCTCTTTAGAGAGGCTATTTGATCATAATAATCTTATAGAGGTACCTATGGTACCTAAAGTGAGTGGAAAATACTACCATCCAATTAATCTCAATCCACAAGACCAACCTCAACCTATCAATATAGGGAAAGCATGCACTAAAATGGAGAATAACAAATCAAGAGAGTTGCTCACAAAGTAAAAAGATGTCACTATTTGGTCCTATGAAGATCTAAAGATATTTGACCCAAGGGCCAAAACTCATACAATACTTATCAAATAAAACTTCAAGCCTTTCAAGCAAAATCAAAGGCCAGTCAATCCTATCTTAGAGCTTATGATCTATAAAGATGTCAAGAAACTATTGGATGCCAAGATTGTCTTTCCTATAAAACCCTCCACTTGGGTTGTAAACTTGGTCTAATTAAGAAAGAAGAATCAATATATTAGATTATGCATTGGCTTTATGAACTTTAACAAAGATTTTTAAAAGGACAACTATCCTCTACCTTCTTTAGACCAAGTCATACAAGCTATTTTAGGGTCATCTATGATGTCCTTTTTGGATGGATTCTCAGTGTATAACCAAGTGTTGATTGACAAAAAGGATAGGATGAAGATATATTTCATGACCAAGTGGGGAACCTATGCCTAAAAGAGGATTCCCTTTGGGATTATCAATATAGGAACAACATTTCAAAGGGTCATGGACCATGTTTTCCAAGGTATGGTAAGCAAATGTATCATCATCTTTATGGATGATTTGATAGTTTTCTCCAAGAATAGAGAGGATCACTTCATGTACGTTCAATAAGTGTTTGAAAGGTGTAGAAGATATGGCATTTCCCTCAACCCAAAGAAGATTATATTTTATGTCACATAGGGGAAACTACTAGGCCATGTTATCACCAAGGGATCTCCATAGATCTTGATATAGTGGAGTGCATCTCCAAAATTGAGTTTCCTAATAGTAGAAAAGAGCTTAAGTAATTCTTTGGGAGAATTAGCTTTGTAATAAAGTTCATCTCAAGCTTTACTAAAATTGTCATGCCTTTGAAGGACATGCTAAAGAAGGATTCCAACATCTCTTAGAATGATGAATCCAAGAAGGCCTTTGCTGATATTAAGAAGGAAATCACCAAAGCTCTAGTCCTCATAAGTCTTGAATTCTCAAAGGATTTCTATCTTTATTCATTTGCTACTAAGCATACTCTAGATATAGTACTAACTCAAGAAGTTAATGGGAATGATCATCCCATACCTTTTTTGAGCACCAATTTTAAGAATTCTAAAGTGAATTATTCTATGATTGAAAAGAAAGCTTATTCATTGGTGAAAGTAATTAATAAATTTAGGCATTACATCCTTAGGAATAAGGTACATACTATATTTCTACATGCAGATACTGTGATCTAGGAATTTAACTCAAGAGAGGATGGTTAGTATGGTGCTAGTTTCAAAATGAATACAAAATGAAAGAAACACATTAGTTATCATACCATCTCTAGGCCTAGACACTAGGGAGAGCTTAGTTAACAAACATGAATAAAACACACAACTAGAATGCAAAATAAACCCTCTTTTACCTTCCTTAGATGCTCCAAAATGCTTGTTGTAGTGGCTTTTTTAGCTTTTAGTCATAAAGTCTCTAGCAATGGAATCTTCTCTACCTCCATCTCTCCTTGGCACCTTATGGCTTTGTGGCTTGACTTGGCTTGGAATCAATTTGAAATGGTAACACTAATTAAAATGGATTTTGGAATCATTTCTGCGTTATAAATTTTCATTATCAAGACTTAGAAATGATGTTCATGGACTCTCTATTTATATATTTTTGAGAATTCTAGAATCAACTTGAACTATCCATCCTGAGATTGAGATGTGTGGTTGAGGATTAATTCAATTTTGGAATTAATTTTATAATTATCCTCATCATGACATTGGAATATGTGGAAATTAATAGGTATTAATGGCATCATAGAAGGCATTTATGAGGCATGGAGGGCACTAATCCTAATATTTGTGGCATTTATGGCCTTGGGATGTCTTCCCAAGAAATGAGGTCACCTGATGATGAAAATATTCAATATTCATTTTCAAATATTATTATTCAACAAGTTTCTATGGAATTATTAATTATGCCTTGATTTGGATTAATTAGATTGTAAGCATGTTTAAGCACTTTGTGCACAAATTACTCAAATTGATCATAATGCCTTATTATTGGTCCAAAATTTGATTAGATTGGAATTAGAAGGTGATGTTAGATACGTTGGATCCATATTCCCATTTAGGATGATATCAACAACAAATAACAAAGGCATGCCTCTTTTGTAAAATATTTGATAAGAAAGCGCAGTCTAGAACACCTAGGTGCAAAATTGGCATTTTGACTAGAAATGATCTAATCAAAGTTAGTTATCCCATTAATTGCTTTACCCCATTTAGGAATACTTTAGCCAAAATCAGAACTTTAATATGTCAATCTCAAATATTTTAATGTGCTTTAGTGTTTTTGGGCCAAATTGTGCATTTTGGGTAGAAATTTTTCAAAATCTTGTTTGGAGGTTATCGATGGCCAGATTTAGGTGTCTATAGATATGAAGCTTAAGCTGACCCAAAATGAACTTTGAAAAAGGAGAGGCAAATGGATGTCAGTTCTACAAGAGTATTATATTGAAATGAATATTTCCAAGCTGGTAAGATGCCAAGGCTTAGTTTAAATGATTACCAATGTAAACCCCAAGCTCCATGTCATGCAAGTTGACCATCAAAACTACTAGCCTAATGAATGGTATGAATCTATCATCCACTTATTTATTAGTGATGTTTGTCCCCCAAGACTTATAAGAGATTAAAGGATATCCTTGAGGATCATCAATAATGGAGACTTTTATAGAAAGAACCTTGAGGGGATTTATTTAAGATGTGTATCTAAAGAAGAAGTAGCTCAGATCATGACTACCTTCCATGAGAAGCTAAGATGTGGACACCCTTCAAGAAGAAACATAACTCAAAAGATCCTTAAAGCTACATATTATTAGTCTTCTGTCTTCAAATATGCTCACAAGCATGTGAGGGAGTGCCATGCATTCTAGATATTCAACACAAAAAAGCTAAAGGTAGTCATGCCTTTGCAACATCTGATAGTTAACAAACCCTTTGCACAATGGGGGTTAGAATTTTTAGGGGTGATCAACCCCAATTCTTTAAAACACCATAAATTTGTCCTTAATGCTACTAATTATTGTATAAGGTGGAGTTAATATATGACCACCAAACATTATAGTATAGAATAGGTAATTAACTTCATGGAAGAAAACATTTGCACAAGATTTAGAACCCTGGTCGCTTTGGTCTATGATAATGGATCTGCCTTCACTTCTATTGAGATGACTAAATGGGCATATGACAATTACATCACTCTAAATTTTACATCTAATCATTATCCAAAAGGGAATGGAGTCTCCAAGTCTACAAATAAAAATTTGATGAAGGCTATCAATAAGTATATAGAAGACAAACCTAGAATGTGGCATAAGCTCCTTAAGTTTGTATTATGGGTGGATAGAATTAGAATCAAGAAGGATCTTAAGGATTCACCATTATTATTGGTGTATGGAGAAAAACCTATCTTCCCTATCACCCTTAAGTTTCCCACATTTAACTTCATGTAGGAGTACATGGAAGAAAATCAAGAACTTACTAGCTCAAGGTTGCTAGATATTATTTAGATGGAAGATGCTAGAGACAAAACATTGCTGAATTTAGTAGGAATTAAACAATAGTGAAAAGGTGGTTTAATAAAGGATACATAATAAAAGTGTCTAGGAGAGGATACTTAGTCCTCTAGGACAAAGATTTAGAGCCAAAAGGGAAGCATGTAAATTCACACATTTGTGGATTGGGCCATATCAAATTATAAAGACATTGAGAAACAAAACTTTTAAGCTAAAAGACCTCCAAGGAATAAATTTCAACTTGCCCACCAATGGGTAGTATCTCAATTATTTATTCATTTTTGCTCCACTATGGGTCTTCATGGAGTAAAATATGTAAGACTTGTTAGATTAGAGTAGGTAGGCTAACTAGTTTTTTTTTATTTCTTTCCCTTCTTTCTTTTCTTGTACATATTTGTTTGCTTCTTACTTGTTTATTTCTATTGTGTGTTTGCTTTAAGTTTTGTTTTATTTTACTTGGTTGTGATATTTTATTTCCAATAAGTATTGTAGATAGTAATATTGCTTAAAATTCTAGTGCTTTGAAGTAAGGATATGAATCTTGCAATGATGAACATAGGTAGTCACTAAGCACCATGATGTAACTCAAAGACAATGGTGTAGATTGATATATAAGTTAATTATCATGAAAATTATTAAGCATAATCTTAAATCAAGGTTTGGCTGAAACAAGAATCATGTGTTAGAATAAAACTTAGGTTCTTAAGGCACATTTCATGCTAGCATTTAAAACACATCCTTTTTTGGGAGAGAGGTTACAACTAAAATTGATTATCCCAAGAATAAAACACTTGACCAAATCCATCAAACCTAGCTATATTTGTTCCCAACCTTTGCAAAAAGACCAATAAAATACAAAAAGGAAGAAACTTATTACAAAATCTATGGAAATAGAAGCAAATCTAATTCTAGTAACCTCCACTAGGGCTATGGATGCCTGGATAGTAGTGTATCAAGGCCTTGAGTGGAACCAAAGGTATCTCTATCAGGGATAACATTAGAGAAATGCCCAAGGCTTCCCTAAACTAAGAGAACCTATTTTTAATGAATATTCAAAATGATCCAAGTTGAGTGTTATGACCAAAGGTATGACTTGGATGTTTTCTTACAAATTTACATGACAAAGAATAAGTGGAATCAAAGCACACAATGTGTGTCTGTGTTTCAACATTTTGAATTTAAATTTTACACATGTGAGATTTATACCAATCAAGGTTTGATTTAGACAATCTTATGAACCCAATGGAGGAAAGACTTATTGGTCTAAACTAGAGCCTTGGGTTCTAACATATTGCTATGTTTCTCTTGTGAGTCAACATTTGTTGGATCAGCATACCCCCCCCCCACTTTCTTGATATTGAAAATGGGGGACCCTTATGAATGTTTTAAAACATCTAAATCTTCAAAGCTTGCTTGAAGAGGTTATCTTTTTTAGAATATGAAGATCACCCACTTGAAAGGGATACACTTTATACATGATTAATGATTATGATTATGTTTTTGGACTAACTTTTCTAATCATTTGTTTTTAAAGATGGAATTACAAGTCTAATCAAGAATTCTAGGTATTTTATGAAGAAACTCCTTACTTTTTAATTCAAAAGTTGGAGGGATGACTTGTTTAGGTTTCCAAAACAACTAAAGTTATGAAAAGTTTATAAGTATCTAGATTTAATTAGGTTTTCATTGGCTCATTACTTAGTCAAGTTTTCTTTGGTTGACCCATTACTTGGTCAAATTTATTAACCCCTCCTACTTCAATGTCTTCTTTATTAGATATTTACCTCTCAAATATTGATGACTTATTATTTGTTTAAGCTTCATGCATCTTTGTAGATCTAATGGCTCTCAGTACCTCATAGATCTAATCGGATGGTGTGATTCAAATGCAAGAAAATGAGCCCACATAAAGTCAAAAATACCCTTTGAAATCCTAAATTTTAGGCACTTTATTGAAGTAACCCTTTGGATTTTCTTGAAGTGTCCCTTTATAGAAGTTATCTTGGTCTGCTTTGGCAAAAAGTGCCCTTCAAAGAAATTATTTCGGGCACTATTTCTTATAGACATTTTTTCCAAAACAAATCAACCCTTTGTTTTTTTATTGAAACCTACCCTTAAAAACAATTGGTTAAGACACTTTACTAATAAAGTGACCATCAAAAAAATGTTTAAGGGTAACTACATGAAGTCTTTCTAGGTTCCTTGTTTTATGTCTAACCCTAATATTTTCTCTTTGCAGGGACCAATCATTGATGAGTACATGAATCACAATTAATGGCCCATGCTTATTCATAGATATAACATGATAATGTGAAATCACTAAAGACTTTTCAATGTAGTATAACCTTGAGGCCTAGAAAATAGATGCATTTCTTAACCCTTAGAAGAACCCCATGTGTTCTTTTAAATAAATAGACTTAGTAGAAGAATTCTTACCTAAGTCATGTCAAATCTCAAAGCTTGTTATGTCATGTGCATCTTCATAGATATGATGGTTTGTGCTTCATCACAAGATTTGATTTGATGGTGTGAAATGTTTAAAGGCTTACAACTAGTCAAAGTCTAAGTAGCCAATCAAGAAAGGACTTAAGGGATCACATAGCCCAAAGACTTGGACATATGGCCTAAGGAGAATGATTTAAACTTAAATAACAATGTGTTTTTTTAACACAACATGACTACAAGGCTTAATATTAATCCATCTAAGTACATTATATGAGCTTAGATTCGACAGCATCACACCCATCATTCAACTTTCACAATAAATTTTTTGACATTTGTGAGGATGTTAAATTTAAGATAGTATAAACTTTTAGCCTAGTGAAGGGATGTATTTCTCAACCCTTTAAAATGAACCTTTGCTTTTATAACATGAAAACTTAGTAGAATACTTTTAACCTAAGTTTTTATTAAGCTTGAATCTCACTAACTCATTTGCATATTTATAGATCTGATGATTCACACTTCATCATAAGATTTAATCCAATGAGGTGAAATGGCTAAAGAATTTTCAATGAGGATAAAGCATAATGAAGGCAACTAACTATAAAATATTTCATGGATTGAGATCAATGTACCATGCTCAGTCATAGATCCAATCCAATGGTGCAAAATGAAGGAAACTCTCAAAGACTAATGGCTAGCTTCTAAAAGCACTTCCATGAGAGTAATACAAGTGAATTTATGAATTTTCCACTTCCACAATTAAATATATGAAAAGAAATTGTTTGAAAACATAAATCCCTAATTATTTCCCAATTTAATGACAATTACATTCAAAAGAGCTAAAAATCATCTTGAGAAGAGATAAAACACTCAACACAATCACGTAATCTAAAGGAAATTAAGCAGTTGGAGGAAGATGGTTGTTTCTAGAAAATAATGAAGAGATGAAGTTGAGGTTTATTAGTCTATAGATACTAAATGCATATGTTAAAAGGATAAAAAATTAGATGTGGGAGCCTTAAATAATGGTATGAAAAATTGGTCTAAAATATTCTTTGCAATCAACATCTTACAACCCTTAGCCCCAAATGAGCAAAAACGTTATATAGTTCAAAGGAGACATGAAGATTTGGTAGCAATTTAGATGTCTGAGCTTCATCTCGTAGCTACTGAATAAGAGATACTCCATTGATTCTATATCCTAGCTCCTATGTTCATTAATTACAGAGTAGATGGAGACTAGATAATAAAGGAGGGCACATCATAGATGGTTTCTTATATAGCTCTAGTAGCTTTTGAAGGCTACTATAAACTTCTTAGGATTCACATAGACCTCCCTAAAATCAATGAATAGACCACTAATAATGACTTAGATAATATCTTTAGACCATGTATGGATAGAGAAACTCATGTAATGAGAAACCATGATGGTAAAATCCCAATTGTATAATTTAGGGAAGGGTCAGAATCATCATGACCTTGTTGAATATGGCTTATAGAGTAGGAATCACATCCTATGTTGAGCCCAAGTGGGTCTCCTATGTCTATTTCATGATAGAAGAGAAGCTAACTCCACCTATTGGAGAAATGATAAGTATACATCTAGGGAGACAATTCAATGGAATTAAAAGAAGACAAGCCAGTTGCTCATAATGATGTCTTACATGTTAGATGCCTTCATGGCCTCAACCTGCTTCCCTACCATCAAGAATTATACCCCTCATAGTAATATTACCATTTCTCACCATTACTCCAAATTCCACATATTCAAGTATAGAGACCACATGTAATTCATTTGTGATTGTATATATCCCAGTCTAGTTAGGATAATTATTGTAAGTCCAATGCCTAGGGTTTTCCCCCTCATCAGGTAGTGTGTATAACCTATTTATGACCTATGGCTCTATCCTAATTGTGTAATCATTATAATTGAAGGTTACCAGACTTAGCCCTATAGGCTACCAGTGGATGTCACAGTCAAGTTGGTTGAGAAGGAGATATCTCATCAACTCCTTCATGGTATATACAATGTATGTAGAGAGAAGAGGAAATGCATCCTATATCTCTTCCCATATCTAATTAGGATGACAATGATTCATGGATGGAAGTAACTGAGAATCTTATCAAGGAATATAGATGCATTCTACTTCCAACTAGATGACCTCAAGACATAAGATCTAAATAGTAATGTGCTCTCCCATCTAAAATTAAAATAACTATCTAAAGTACCTTATGAACATCAATTTTGTCCATATGACCACTTATACACAAAGGCTACCAACTTTGAGGAAATTTTGGCTAGGTCAAGCAACATGGATTTAATCTTGAACATAGATTGCAGAGGGAAGAAAAACCATTAGGAAAAAGATGGAAAATGAATCCCTTGATATATCATTTCCTACCTTTTGATTCAAGTGCACCTTTAGGTCCACCACAAGTGCATCGAGGTCCACCTCAACAATAACAACCTCAATAGTAAGTGCCCAAAATTGAGGGACCTAGTAAATAAAAGATGAAACTTATGCTAGGAGAGGGACCTTCTACCTCAGCTCTACCTCAAAGACCCCCTTCCTCTATGAAATACCTTAACATGATTTCCTTGGAACCTAATTAAATAGTTTAATAATCCTTCAAATAACTTGTAGATGCATATGGGTCAGATAAGAAAGGGGATGAAGAAGGAGAAGCCACAACTAAGGTGGAATTAATTTAGAGTCCCCAAGTAACTAAAGAGATAGACAAAGGCAAAGGAGTTGCCTTAGATTTGGTCTCTATGAAAAAAATTAAGAGGGAGACAAATATGGATTTGGTTCCTAAAGCCTCAAAGAAACTAAAGTGTATTCACAAAACAAGTGAGATGAACTTGTTTAGTGACAAATTTCCCATACATGGACCTATCATCACTGATTGGTTAATCTATGGGAAGTTTTAAAAGATACCCTCTTATATACATTCATGGGCTTTTACTATCACTAACAATGTTGAAGTTAATGACAAATAGTGGGAGCATGGCATGGATTAGGATGCAGAACCAAACGAGAGATTTGGTAGGGTTGCCAGCTAATATGAAAAGCACTGAGAGACGAATGGATACCTTAGTTAAAGAATAGAGAGAATGGATACGTGAGATCCTACCCAAGGTTATTTTTACTTTAATAGATGGTTCCTTTTACATTTTTTATATTCCATTTTGCATACTATTATCAATGAACTTGTATCCATATTATTCCAAAAATTTAGAGCTCATGATGGAACAAGAAGAGAGGAGAATGATTGAGATGCTAAAGAGAGAAGTAAGAAAATAGAAGAATCAAGGTGATTTAGAGAGGCTAGTTTTGAAACACTAGAAGCTTCAAATCTATCAAAATTAGTTCCCAAGGTATAATTTAACCCTTGTATAACTACACTAGAGAAGGTTACTACAAAGAAAGTAACTATTAGAAATGAAGAAGTCACTCTCTAGAGGGTGGAACCATTTATAGAACTCACTCTAGTCTAAGGCCTAGTATTAAGGGAGCACCCCATTCATCAAAAAGATATTGAAACCCTATTGGAATCCCAGCCAACAATGGCCATGGTGGGAATTTAGTGAATGAAGCAAAGAATCTTGAACTTTGAGAAAGAGAAGAAACACTTAAAGGCACAAGTCTCACTATGAATTCTAGAGGACCTATTAAAGATGTTAATAAGTACATCCTAAATACCTTTGAACAATTAAAATCCATCAAAATTAGGCTTCATACCTTGGAAATTCAAGTCAAGAAGGCATAAACATTGATACAACAATGGCAAGAAACCAAAGACTATGTGACATAGTTGATCAAGTACACATCACTAAATAGCCTTTAGACTTCAAGATTATCAAATAAAAGTATTTAAATTCCATTCAAGGGATCCTATTTGATGAAATACATGAATTACATTCATGTTAGAACAAGGTCAATAACTTCATAGAGTAACATAAGGACTTGGTGAACAGAATTGAGAAGTTGCTAAGAACCTTGTTGGTGACCCCTTCTCAACCTACTACCACCAGCCTAATGCATGGCATGGAATATTAATAGGGATTCCAAGACTTCATCCAAGGAATCAAGAATGATAGCTAGATCCAATAAAACAAGGACAATTCAAAAGTCTTTAATGTCATCCTCACCACAAGGGAACAAATTACAAATGTAAGGTGCATACAAGAGGTCACCATCATAAGTGACAAAGAATATGATACATTAGTTGAATAGGAAGAAGGGAGTCTAATAAAGCCTGAAGTCAATTTTGAGTTAATCAAATAATAATACACTAGGGTGAAATAATTACTTTATCCTAAGTGATCAAGGGGGTCCACCAGCCCAAGAGTAAAGTCAAGATTATTCTTTGGTAAAATATATATGCTAGTTCATTAGCATATATTAGTCTTGTGATCTAATAGGCAGCTATTAGCCATATTTACTATAGAGTTATCTATAAAAGGATAGTTGTCCTTTCCTCTTGTAAAATTTTGAAAAAATGATGACTGGTACACTGCTTGTCTTTCATAAAGGGAGGGATTTTGAGCAATTTTATACTAGAGCAATTAATACAATTAGAATTATACAAAGATTTTTTGGTGTTGTGTTATATTGTTTTTGCTTTCTATCAATTATAGGTGGATGTCTTAGATTTAAATGGTTCTTAGATATATGATTTATATTTCATGTTCATGAGGTTTCTAGTTTGTGATGTACTAGACTAGTTGAAGGATTCTAGGTTTAATTTGTTTTATTTTCTCTACATTTGAATGTTCTTATGAAATTTAGATTAACATATAAAAATATTTATGTAATCTTAAATTTTACTCATGATCTTTATATTCTCCTTTGAATATTGCCTAATTTTTAGTGAAGCTTGGGCTTATGCTATGTTGTATCACTAATTAGTTAAATTTAATAAAACTTTGTCATTATGTTTGAGACTAATGCTTAAAATCACATTTCTTATCTACCTTACCCTACCATTTGCTTCTTTTTTATAAATGTTCACTTTAGTTTAAATATCACTTTAAATATTCATTTAGATTAGCTTAGAGTTAGAAATCTTGACTAGGAAGACTACAAGACTACTTAGAATTAGATGTTGGTGGCTCCCAACCACCACATCAAACAAATTTTATGGGTGGCTCTCATACTTTGTCAACTATTCCACCACAAACATACTATTTTTTGCAAACTGAAACTCATGCCTTGGATTCTTATAATCCTAAAATGAGAAGTGTTCATAAAAACTAAGGAACACTCTATGGAGAAATGGGAAGCATCAATAAGAGGAATTAAATGATTCATCCATATAGGATTACCCTTTCAATAAGAACCTTTAAGATGTGTTCCTAGAGGAATTTCTTAGACTACCACCTAAGTGGGAGTTCAATTTTGTAATTAAAATAATACCTAGTTGATAACCACAATCCAAGGCACCTTATATAATAATGACTATAGATTTGTCTGAGTTAAAGTCTCAGCTATAGGAATTTTTATCTAAATGGTTGACATGACTAAGTATGTCACCATGGGGTGTATCAATCATGTTAATAAAAAAATAAGATGTCACTCTTTACCTATGTATTGATTATAGGATGTTGAATAAATTAGAAATAAAGAATAATCCCTTTATTTCCTCACATTGATGATATCTTTGATTAAATTTGTGGGGAAAACATTTTCTTGAAGATATATCTCTGATTAGGATATCATCAATTAAGAATTAGAGAATAATATATTCCTAAAATAGCATTCAAAACTTGGTAAGGGCGCTATGATTTTATAGTGTTTCCTTTTGGGTTGACAAATGTAACGACAACATTCATGAATCTCATGAACAATGTATTTGGTGACTATCTAGATCAATTTATGTTAGTTTTTCTTGAATATTTCCTTATTTATTCTAAAAATGAGGATGAACATTTACAACATTTAGAGTTGGTGTTGCATTGTTTGAGGGAGCACAAATTTTATGGTAAGTTGTCCAAACATGCATTTTTCCATAGGAAAGTGAAATATTTGTGACATATTATCTCTATAGATAGAATTTTAGTTGATTTGGAAAAGATAAGAGCCATTATAGAGTGTTCAGCATCTAAAAATGTGTTAAGAATTTTGTGATCCAAAGTTTATTTTATATTGTTAGATTAATATTTAATTAGTATAGCTAATATTTACTTTACTATTATAATTTTTTTTAAATAAATTTTTAGTTCATGGGAAAGTTAGTTTTAACCCATAACCACCTATGAAAATCCTATAAAGATTTTCACATGCTTTGTAAATATTGACTCAAAAATATATAATTTTATTGTTTTGTCAAATATATGCTTTTACAATGCAATTTCTTTATTGTTTGCATTGGAATTTGGGCTACCAATGGTATTAGATCATTTTTTTTTTGGATCATGGTGAATTCAAGGTGAAAAACATGTGGGTGAAAGATGAATTCCAAAAATGAAAAGGAAAAAGCACATTTTGTTGGTTCCTCCAACTATTTCGGTCATTGTTCTAGGTCTTCTTATAGATATTCTTTTGCATCCTATTCTGATGGATGGGATGACCATGAAGTTTCACGCTCCATAGATGATGAATCTATCTTATAAGATAGTGACTCACCCATATTGTGTGATATTCTAGGCTTAAGATTGGGATTTGATGTAGTAGCATTTTTTGGCTTACGTACTTTGTTTTCATAGATGTAGTGTTTCTATGATCTTTGATGTGGAGCATTTTAGTGATTTATACTTGGTTTATTTGTTCAATAGATTCTCACCTCTCACCTGATAGGGGGAGAATATATTACATAAAAAAAATTATCAGTCATCAGTGATGTGTGGTACAAGTCAGCATTGTTAGTGCTGAGTTAAGGCTTATAAGAGATGTTGGCAATTGTTGGGCATCAGTTTGAGATGTACCATACATAGTATAGAGAGTAGTCACTTTTTAGATATATTTTGTGTGAGGATCGATGTAGTTGGGTAGTACATGATCATGTTCTACTATATTATGGGGATGCTCAAGATGTGATTATTCTAGGATGCATAGTGTACTAGTTGTAGTTGGGGCAGAGTCTACTTGAATGACTCATAGTTCTTTGCTCTAGTCTTTCTATACACCTTTAGATCAAGGGGAAGTTTGTTACAAATTTTTTGATCCAAAGTTAGTTTATTTTATATTCTTAGATTAATATTTAGTTAGTATATCTAATATTTACTTTACTATTATACTTTGTTTTAAATAAATTATTGGGTCATGGGAAAGTTGGTTTTAACCCATAACCACCTATGAAAAGCCTATAAATTTGTTCATGTGATTTGTAAATATTGATTTGAAAATATAAAATTTTATAGTTTTGTCAAATATATGATTTTACAATGTAATTTCTTTATTGTTTGCATTAAAATATGGGCCAACAAAATGTGCATGAAGTGAGATGTTTTATAGGTATAGAAGGTTATTAACAAAAATTTGTTCCAAATTGATCAAAAATAGATAACCTAATTACATTTATTTAGAATAATAATAATATTTTTCTCTGGTTGGACAAGTGCAAGAAATATTTTTAGGAGTTAAAAAGGAGGCTTACATCATCACCTGTGCTAAGAGTTTGTAATCCTAATGGTCGATTATTAGTAATCACTAATTCATATAGGGATGGTATTAGAGGAGTTATTATGTAGGTTGGTTTAATTTTATCATATGATTCTATGAATCTTAAACCATATGAGGTAAATTATGCTCCACATGATCTATAACTTATGGCAATTGTGGATGCCTTGAAAGTTTAGAGGGATTATTTGTTGGGGAAACTATTTGAGATCAAGATTGATAACGTGGGACTCAAATATATCTTTACCCAACTAAACCTAAATACTCATCAAATATGTTTTTTAGAGTTCTTATCTGACTATGATTTTGATATATCGACATCAAGGGCATGGAAAATAGAGTTACTAATACCTTAAGTCACAGAAGGTATATAACACCATTGGCTACTATCAAGATTACCATTCATGATCAAGTTGTTAAATTATCCCTTAGAGATGAATTCTATGAACATGTTAGGAAATATTTGTTAGCAGATTCTCATTTATTAAGTTCAAAATATTCAAGATGGATAATGATGGTATTTTAAGGTACAATGGTAGAATGTATGTACTTGATAAAAAGAATTTGAGGAGCACAATGCTAAAGGAATTTCATAATTCCCCTTATTTAGGTCATCTTAGAATGACTAAACTCATGGTTAAGCTAAATATTTTTATTTATATAAATGGATTGAAATGGATGTAATAAATTTTGTCTCATTTCTTGGAGTGTTAGTATGTGAAAGTTGAACATGTGCATCTGATAATATTATTGTATCCTCATGATATACTAGAATGGAAGTGGATGGTAAATAGTATGGACTTTTTCCAAAGTCTATCATTATCATGATTTTGACATGACATGATATTGGTGGTAGTTTCCAAACTAACCAAGGTATCTCACTTTATAATAGGTAATTTTATTGATGATGCACCAATGCTTGTAAAGAGGTTCGTAAAAGAAGTATATTGACTATATTATTTTCTAGATAATATCAATTTGGATCAAGATATGAGGATGACATCTAGGTTTAGGCTGAATCTAAATTAAAATTTACTTACATAAATGAATTTTATTACTACATATCATCCAAAAATGGATGAACAAATAAAGAGGGTAAACCAAGTTCTAGAATATCTCCTTCAAATGTATTTCATAGATTAACAATACATGTAAGAAGAGTATCTTTCACTTGTAGAGTTTGATTATAATAACTTATAAAAATCATATTTAAATATGGATCCATTTGAAGCATTGTAAGTAATGAGGTGTCAAACACCAATCAGTTGGGACAAGCTCAAATACAGAGTTGTCTTTGGTTCTAAAATGCTTTTATAAATGAAGGATTAGATCAAGTTAATCAGACAAAACTTGGTTGAAGCCAATGATATGAAAAAAATATATGTTGATCTAAAAATGACAAAAAGACAGTTTTATGTTGGTGACAAATTATTTTTGAGAGTTAAGCCTCAGAAGACCTTGATTAAATTTGGTAAATCAATGAAGCTTTCACCAAGATATGTGGGACCCTTTGAGGTCTTGGAAGTCATTAATCCTATTGCATATAGTCTTTCTTTACCACCACTCTATCTCTCTTACATATGTTTTTAATGTGTCTTATCTTAAAAATTATATAGCTAATAATTCTCATGTATTAGATTAGAATTCTTTATAAGTTATGGATCCCAGGGTGGTCACAATAGAACCAGTCAAAACAATTGACACTCACAAATTTAATTTGCATAATAGAGAAGTGTCATGATGCAAGGTTTAGTGGGACAAATATTATGAGTATAGTGCCACTTGGGAGGATTGTGATGAGTTTTATAGGCTATTTCCACATTTATTTTTTTTGAACATTAATATTGTTATTGATTTTCTAATATATTTTATTTTATTTTAGAAATGTAGTTTAAAATAAGTGTCACCATTACAATGACCAGTTTTAGGGGGAAAGGGTGTTACATCCTAATTTCTTCACTAAACATGATTTTTTTATTAAGCATATATTATGGGGTTAATGTTATTTAATTACTATTGTATCAAACTATTTTTCATTATGATGATGTATGGATAGTCATATAATAATTATTTTGTGTGACTCATGACTTGATTTGGTTAGCTATATATGAGTTTTATATGCATGTGGATTATGTTTATTTAGTAATAATGTAATTTAATAGAATTTGTAATGATTATTATCATTAATGACAAACTACCATTTAAATTGTTGAGGTTGATGCAAGAGAAATTCTACTCTCAAGTAAGATATGGAGGAAAAGTATCATCAAGGAGGATGTTGTAGATTGAAATGTTGGAGGTATTGATAATTGAAAATAAACACATATAACACCACTTAGCATAATAAAACACATGGTTCTTTGAATTTTCATTATGTTGATTTAATTTATGTTTAGATGAGTTAATATGGTTTAGATTCATGTTTTGATACTAACCAATTTAACTACAATTGTTATTGCTTGATGGATTATTATATGGTTTCCATTATAGAATGTTTTAATAATTCATGTTCATAGATTACTTTATATTATGTTGATTATATATCCTCTTATAGGTGTGTACCTCTAAACATTCAATGAAAAACATTGTTAGGATAAGCGCGCACGTCTGTGTGTGTGTGTGTGTGTGTGTGTGTGTGTGTGTGTGTGTGTGTGTGTGTGTGTGTGTGTGTGTGTGTGTGTGTGTGTGTGTGTGTGTGTGTATGTCTATGTATATGTATGTATATATATACATATATATATATATATATGTATATATATGTATATGTATATATATATATATATCTATGTGTGTGTATATATATATGTATATATATATGTATATATATATATATATATGTATATATATATATGTATATATATGTATATATATATATATATATGTATACACACACACACACACACATATGAACATGACATGGAAATAAATTGCATGTTTGGAAATTATAGAAATTTGAATTTATTAAATAATGTGTGGAGTAAAAAAGAATCTACGTTTCATTCTGATTTTTAGTTGTGCGCTAAAAATTTTGGTTCCCACATACTTTGGTTCTAGACGGTGAAGTTTTGAAAGTGAGTGCAGGCTCTAATTTATTTTGATTCATTTTTGTCTAAGTGTTGAAGTCAAGAAAAAATTTCCAAGTGTCATTTTTTGAGGCACTTCTCATAATCTCATAGCAACTCAGTGGAATGTGATAAGTGTTAGCATCCACATTTCAAATATCTTTTAAGCAGAAGGTTTCCACAAGCTAAGTATCAAGACCAGGCAAAAAGAACCAAGTGGTAATCATGAAAGATTTCAATTTGATTTTTTAAAAGTGATGGAAGATGCCACGTATCCCAACTATAGAGAGTAGAAGCCACCACATGTTGAGATCTAAATTATTTTCATTTTGTTTCACCGATATAGCAAATACTGTTGTGGGTCTCAAGTTTTATTTTTGAAGCAAATGGAAGCTGCCAAGTGTCATTGTTTGTGTAAATATGAAATGAGGCCTGATTATTTCTATAATATAAATAGAGTGATGCAGAGACTATCACGTGTCAACTTTTGCAAGTTTCTTAAAAGGTAGCTAAAATCAGCGTAGATCACCACATATGCCCAATTAAGTAAAGCAGAGATTGCCACATGTACTTTATTAAGGCAAGCAAAAATTACCACCTGTCCCTATGCCTTTTAAAAGTTACTCAGGTGATAAATGCTATAGGTGTTATTTTCTATTTAATTTTTTAAAGTTTCAAAGAAGCGGATTGCGACAAGTGTCAAAGGCAGAACATTTCTGAGTAAAGACATAGTAAGAGTATAAGTAAAGTGGAAAGTGTCGCGTGTCTTCGGTAAGGTTGTGGAACCTGCCAAGTGTCATTCTCTGGTGTCTCCTAAACAAAGAGAATGTTTTCAAGGAATTGGCCAAGTGTCCTCTTCCATTTAATAAAAGGGAGTGTCATGTGATATGTTCAACCAGTGAACTACTAGAAGATAGAGAATTTCATAATCTAAGAAATATCTTCTATAAGACACTTCCAATTTAGTTAGATTTCAGTTAGGCCATTAGATTGGGAACATGTAGACAATTTAGAGTGAATCCAAGGCTATAAATAAGGGTGTAGAGATTACCAAAAGAATAAAGAGATACCAGAGAGAATTTTTTGAGAGAATTATTGTCAAGAGTTTAGACTTTCTAGAGTTGTGATTAGGAATATCATTTGCCTTTGTTCCATTTTCTTGAGTTGGAAAGTTTATGTAACTGTGCATGTTTCGGTGCCTCTTATGTGACTAGAGAATTAATGAGAAGATTGAATCCTATGCCTTTGTTGATATTTTCTATGTCATTGCAAAAGTAGTCTAGGATGTGTTGTCAAGAGTTTTAGACTTTCTAGAGCTGTGATTAGGAATATCATTTCCCTTTGTTCCATTTTCTTGAGTTGGAAAGTTTATGTAACTATGCATGTTTCTATGCCTCTTATGTGACTATAGAACTCAAATAAGAAGATTTAACCCTGTGCCTTTGTTGATATTTTATGTATCACTTCAAAAGTAGTCTATGTTGTGAGCCTCTACTTTTATTGTTTTCATCTTTTACATTGATCATGCCTTGTTTGATCTTAAATGTAATTGAATCTTACATATAGTCTCACTGTGCTCAGGATTAAGGTCAAATTACATTTAGGTGCATCACCATAGTTATATTTTCTTTCTTACATTTGTGTTTCTATTAAGATTCCTATCCCTTTTCCCAGTATACACTTGATATAAAGAAGAGACCAGCTTCTTAAGAATCTAGAGGTTGTTTCAAGTTGCAAGTCCCACATCTTGAAACTTCCCATTATTGGTGTTAGAAACAAGCACACTTTTAACCATCAACAGTTTTTGGCATGCCCAATGGGACTATATATTGAAGTTTATTTCAAGATCATATGAACCAGAGAGATACGAGGAGTCAGAGCTGTAGATCAGTAACCAGATGTCAGTCTATTGTAAATTTAGGTTTACTTTTGCCACCTTTGGTAACTAGTTTAATAAGAAGGGTCAACTAGTTTATACCAATACCAAGAGCAAATATGGGATCCCCTATATCCCCAAGAAATTATGTAAGTTGGAAAACTGGTAGTCCTTTGATTCTTCCAATACCACCAGCCACTTGGGACCCTATCCTAGTCAATGCCTTGAAAGCTCTACCCAAATTTAGTGGGTAAGATTTTAAAACACCTGAAGAACATCTATAGGATGTATCAAATGTCTATGCTATACATGTTGTCACACAACAAAATGTGGCCATAAGATTATTAGTAGCTTCTTTTAAAGGGAAGGCTCTATGATGGTATCGGTCCTTGACCCCAAATACCTTCTCTACATGGGATCAACTCAGAGATATTTTCTTTGAAAGATTTGAAGAGAAGGGTGATAAGTCTTCTTTATTACAATGATTAATTACCATTCAAAGGGCACCACAAGAAGCCATGACTAACTTCAATTCGAGATTTCAAAATACTTGAGAAAGAATCCCTATTATAGCTAGACGATTACCAGGTATGGCTATATTTTTATATCTTAAGGCTTTAAATTCATACATATCTATTATGATTCAGTCACTTGGAGGTTAGACTCTACCTTATGACTATGCAATCAGAGCTAAAAATAATTTGATACATGCTGGAAAGTTGTCTCATAGGCCTCCCATGCTCATGTTTCTAGAGATTTCTATGCCATTACCTCAAGAAGCCTCTAAATCTATATCCCAACTTGTGTCTATATACACATAACCTCAACCACCTACTAAAGAAATTGTCCCTGCTCAGTCATCTGAGCTGGATGATATCAATAATATCTTTAGGACATTTTCTAATGAGCTGATTAATATAAAAAGACAATAGAATACTTATACTAAACCCTAATACTAGGGCTATCAAGGAAATAGATTTTCATCTCATCCAAACCAATACCAAGGTCTTCCAAGGCAAAATAATCCTTAGCTAGCAAACCAATTAATTGTAATCCCTACACCCTCATAGACTATTCCTCCCAATTCAAATAGGGAAGATTATTTTAGGGCAAAATAATTATGTAGATAAAACTAATGCATGGTGTTTCCCTTGAAATAATGCTCATACACCTAGAGATTGTCCCATGGATAATTTACAACAAAAGGTGGCATAGCAAAGAAGAATGGATGGATAGTCTACAAGTTCCAATAACAATCAAGCCTACCAGTCTTATGGTATGCAAAATTCAGTCTTAATGGCTCAAATGCAAGGGATGTCTTTGCAACAAGAAGAAATAGCCCCATTAATATGCTTTGTTCTCATGGATTGAAGATGAATAATTAGTATTCTTGAATGAAGCTTTTGCTTCCAAGAACTAGTGGTGCAATCAGATTACTATACTAGATTAAAGAGAAGAATGCTAGAATAGCCTAAAGTTGTAAATAATGAAGTTTTGGATAATATTCCATTTCAAGGTCATCAAAATACAATAGTTAGACAAGAAGTGCTTCAGTGAATTTAGAATCAATTAGTTCTTGGACAAAATCAAGAAAAGGCAAGATATCCTTATTTTCCAAGAACTTAGACTCTGGGACCAATAAATGTGGTGGATCAACTGAATATGACTCCAACACAAGTATCAATTTGGGACATATTAGCTATTCCTAAACAAAGAACACTATTACAAGAAGCTCTTCAAAGTCAAGCAATGCCCAAATATACTATTATCAAAGGACCTGTAGAAAAATAAA
This sequence comes from Torreya grandis, assembly GCA_037957365.1. NCBI lineage: Eukaryota > Viridiplantae > Streptophyta > Pinopsida > Cupressales > Taxaceae > Torreya > Torreya grandis. The sequence goes on from JARHVA010003176.1 coordinate 251,538, forward strand.
ATCTGAAAGACACAATTCATCTACAGACAACAACCCTAGTGAATAATGCACCAGAGGTAAGCAAATCTAAACTAGATCCCTTCTATTTAACTGTGATAGTTGGCAAGAAACTACTACATAATGAAATGATAAATTTAGAGGCTAGTACTATAGTAATGCCAAAGCAAATAGTAGACACTTTAAAGTTAAAATATGAGCCACTCACTAAAAGAGTTATGCAGTTAAATGGCAAATCAGTGCAAATAATAGGGAGAATTAAATAATTCCCATTACAATTATATACTTGTCCAAATATAATTGTAAATCAAGATATAGTAGTTATAGATATACCTCATGTATTTGGCCTATGTTTATCAAGAGACTTTATAGCCAAGATAGGAGGAGATATGTCTCTTGATTGGTCACACTTAATTCTAAGGACTAAATATGGTTCGAAGATGAAAATTATATCTGAATCACTATCAACAGATCACATCACCAATGAACCAACATCAAAGTTAGAGGTAGATCATGCTATGATGAATAAAGAAGAAAGGGTTTTTGTTGAGAAGTTAGGTGAATGGAATGAACATGATCAACAAAAAGAAAATGACTAGTTATTGGCTATGATGCATAGTGATCCATATGAAAATTATGACTCTACTGGTCTAGGCACTTATGTTATTTTTTATGAATACCATGAAATCCCAAATTTTTTAAGGGGAGAAACACAAACTAATCAAGAATCTAAATAGGATTCAGAAATCTGGACCTTAAATTTTGATGGGGTTAGAAGTAAAAATGGTGCTGGAGTAGGAATTTGTCTTACTACTCCAAATGGTGAAATTTTCTTAAGGGCTATCCATTTTCAATTTGCTTCTACTAATAATGATGTTGAGTATGAATCTTTAGTACATGGGCTCTTGTTAGCTAAGAAAAAGGGGATAAAGAATCTAATAGTAAAAGGAGATTTAGAACTAGTAGTAAAGCAAATTAGAGAAAAGGTAATAGAAAAGAATGTAAGGATGAAATCCTATAAGCACCAAATTTGGGACTTAATAGAAGACTTTGAAGCTTTTAATATTGAAGTAGTTCCTGGGATTCAAAATTCTAAAGCTGATAGGATGGCACAGATTGGTTTGCAGTTTGATCTAGCAACTAGCCTATTAGTTAATAATGAGTCAGTAAAGGTTATAGTAAGGCCGACTATCCCAGATAATGATGAGAATTGGCAAGTATTTGAGAATGATTTTCAAGTACTCTCATTCTTACAATAATCAAGGGAATTTGTTGATCAATTGCAACCAAATATTGAAGAGGCATATGGGGATTAAATTATATAATTAAAGAATAATAAGCTTCCCAAAGGTTTAATCACTTTATAAAACGTTTTTGATCCAAAAAATGTAAGCCTGGAAAAGAAAAGGTTCTAAGTAAACAAAGCTGATTATTCTGAAATAGAGGTGAGTGAAGGGAAAAAATTAAAAGTTGGAAATTTTTTAACTCAAGTAGAAAAGGAAAGGTTAATTGAATTATGCAAAAAATATGACAGAGTCATAGCCTATAGCTATGAAGACCTTCATGGATATAATAAGGACATTATTCGACTCACAATAGAACTGACTGAAGGATATAAGCCTATTAGACATAAACAAAGGCCAGTGAATCCAAGGATTGAGCCTCTAATGGTGGATGAGTTATAGAAACTTTTATATCCTAAAATAATTTTTTTGATCAAACACTCAACTTGGGTATCAAATCTAGTACCAGTTAGAAAAAAGAATGGTGATATAAGACTTTGTGTAGATTTCAGAGATCTAAACAAAGCATCTTTGAAGGATCACTATCCCTTGACCTCCATGGAACAAATTTTATAGACTATGGTTGGATCTAAGAGGTTTTCTTTACTAGATGGTTTCTCTGGATATAATCAGATTTGGTTGGCTAATGAAGACCAATACAAGACTACTTTTACTACCAAATGGGGAACATTTGCATATGCTAAAATGCCATTTGGCCTATCAAACACTGGAGCCACTTTTCAAAGAGCTATGGATGTAGCTTTTGGGGAACTTATAAATAAAATCATCTTGATTTATCTTGATGATCTTACAATTTTTTCAAAGAATGTTGTTGATCATTTTGATTATTTAGAAGCTATGTTTAAAAAATGTCAAGAAGTTGGAATATCTTTGAATCCTAAGAAATGTATCTTTGTTGTCCCTCAAGGCAAATTATTGGGACATATAGTAGCTAAAGAAGGAGTCTCCATAGACCCAGAAAGAGTGGCAGTTATAATGAACTTACCTCTCCCAATAAATAAGAAAGTAATTCAATCTTTCTTGGGAAAGATTAATTTTGTTAGTCAGTTCATATCTGACTTCGCAGGTTTAGTAAGACTAGTGACAGTCTTACTAAAAAAAGACCTAATTTTCAAGTGGACTACAGAGGGAAGGCAAGCCTTTGAAGAGGTCAAGAAATCCATCTCAACAGCTTCAGTACTTAGAAACCTAGACTTTTCTAAGTCTTTTGTAATGTATGTATATGGAGGAGAGCTCAGTATTGTTGCTGTCCTAACATAGAAGGATGATAAATAGGAGGGAGAGCATCCAATAGCCTTTTTCTCAAGGACTCTTAGGGAATCTGAAACCAGATATAAATTTGTGGAAAAAAAAGCATATGCTATGGTAAAATCCCTCAAAAAGTTTAGGCATATAGTATCAAGAAGTAAAATTTTGATACTTGTAGCCCATCCAAGTGTCAGAGAATACATCATGGAGGGTGAAATTACTAAAAAAAGAACAAACTGGGTAACTAAGATCCTTGAATATGATGTATAAGTCAAACCCACTAAATTATTTAGAGGTAGGGGTTTGTGCCAATATATGACTCGAGAGCTTGAAAAGATGATACCTGAAGAGACAAATTTAGGAATAGAAGAAGAAATTGTATTGAGAATACAAGAAATTGATCAGGAATCTTGGGTCACAAGCAGGATTCATTTTATGAAAAATGGGATTTACCCAAGAGAATTCCCTCAAAATAAGAGAAGATACTATAAAATTGAACGAGTTCATTTTATTTTAATTGAATAGGTTCTTTTCAGAAGAAATTTTGATGGCAAATTGTTAAGGTGTTTAGAAAAGGCTGAGGCTAAAAAAATACTACATGAAATGCATCATGGAGCATTAGGTAGACATTTTTATACAAATAACATAGCTATAAAGATAAGTGAGGTAGGTTATTTCTGGCTTACTCTATTTACATATTGTTATTAGCTGGTAAAAATGTCAATCTTGTCAATATTATGTGGGGATGAGAAGGAATGCAACAATGCCTCTTAGTCTTAAAATTGTGAATGAACCTTTTACTCAGTAGGGTATTGAATTCATTAGAATGATAAATCTAGTGTCTAGTATGGGTCACAAATGGATCTTAATAGCCAAAGATTATTTCACCAGATGGACCGAGGCAGTGCCACTCAAGGAAGCAATAGAAAAAGTGATCCTAGATTTTCTAGGGAGTATCACTACTCATTTTGGGGCTCCTCGCACCATAATTTTAGATAATTCTAAAGTATTTTTAGGTTCTAAAGTATCCAACTTTGCATTAAGGCATGGAATATATCTGAAAACTTCCTCTAATTATTACCCTTAGGGTAATGGTTTGGCAGAATCAACTAATAAGAACCTGATTAGACTCATCAAAAGAATAGGGGTTAATCATCACAAAGAGTGGCATAAAGTGTTTAATTTAGCACTATGGGCTGATAGAATCACACCTAAATAGGTGATCAAAATGTCCCCATATGAATTGGTATATGGGAGATCTATTGTAATTCCCCTAAGCTTGGAGATTCTTGCTCTCTAACTGATCAAATAGATTGAAATTGAAGAAAATGGCCCTATGCAGGTTAGACTTGTGCAAGTTCTAGAAGTTTAAGAAAAGAGGGATGCAGCACATGATTCATTGATAAAGCATCAAAAAATAATTAAAGACTATTTTGATAAAAACACTTCAAATTCATATTTTGAAATAGGATCAATTATTTTGAAATGGGATGCAAGAGCTGCCAAACCAGGTCAACACACTAAGTTTGAAGCATTATGGACTGGCCCTTATAAAATTTGTGCGTGTAAATAGTAAAATTTTTTTGAGCTAGAAATGATGGAAGGTGAACTTGAAGAGATTCCTGTGAATGAAATCTATTTGAAACATTTTAGTTATACTGTGTTTTTTTTGAAATTTTGATCTAGCAGGAGTTTTGGTTTCTTTTTGAGCAGGCTCAAAAGTCTTTGTGGTCACCAATAACTATAGAGTAAAAAATACTCTACGTTTCATTTTAATTTTTAGTTGTGCACTACAAAATTTGGTTCCCACATACTTTGGTTCCAAATGTCAAAGTTTTGAAACAAAGTGTGGGCTTTAATTTCCTTTGATTCATTTTTGTCTAAGTGTTGAAGTCAAGTGGAAACTACCAAGTGTCATTTTTTGAGGCACTTTTCATAATCTCATAGCAACTCAGTAGAATGCAACAAGTGTTGACATCCACATTTCACATTGGCATCCATGTTTCAAATATCTTTTAAGTGAAAGGTTTCCACAAGATAAGTATCAGGATCAGGTGGAAAGTGCCAAGTGGCAATCGTAGAAGATTTCAATTTGATTTTCTAAAAGTGACAGAAGATGCCACGTATCCCAACTAAAGAGAGAAAAATCCACCAGATGTTGAGATCCAAATTATCTTCATTTTATTTCACTGATATAGCAAATACTATAGTGGGTCTCAGGTTTTGTTTCTAAAGCAAGCAAAAGCTACCAAGTGTCACTATCCATGTAAATATGAAATCAGGCCTGATTATTTCTATAATATAAATAGAGTGATGCAGAGACCAGCATGTGTCACCTTCTACAAGTTTATCAAAAGGTATCTAAAAGTAGTGGAGATCACCACATATCCCCAGTTAAGTAAAGTAGAGATTGCCACGTGTCCTTTATTGAGGCAAGCAGAAATCACCACCTGTCCCTATGCCGTTTAGAAGTTGTTCAAGTGAGAAACACTATGGGTCTTATTTTTTTTGAAGTTGTTAAAGTTTTGAAGAAGTGGATTGTGAAAAGTGTCAAAGGTGAAACGTTTCTGAGCAAAGACATAGTAAGAGTATAGGTAAAGTGGAAAGTGCCACGTGTCTTTGGTAAGGTTACGGAACCCACCAAGGGTCATTCTTCAATGTCTCCTAAATAAAGAGAAGGTTTTCAAGGGATTGGCCAAGTGTCCTCTTCTGTTTAATAGAAGGGAGCATCCTGTGATATGTTTAACTAGTGAACTGTTGGAAGATAGAGCATTTTAGAATCTAAGAAATATCTTCTGTTAGACACTTCCACTTTAGTTATATTTTAGTTAGGCCATTAGATTAGGAACACGTAGATAATTCATAGTGAATCTAAGGCTATAAATAAGGGTACAAAGATCACCAGAAGAATAAAGAGATACTAGAGAGAATTTTTTGAGAGAATTATTGTCAAGAGTTTAGACTTTCTAGAGCTATGACTAGGAATATCATTTTCCTTTGATCCATTTTCTTGAGTTGGAAAGTTTATGTAACTATGCATGTTTATGTGCCTCTTATGTGACTAGAGAATTAATGAGAATATTGAATCCTATGCCTTTGTTGATATTTTCTGTCATTTCAAAAGTAGTCTAGGCTGTGTTGTCAAGAGTTTTAGACTTTCTATAGCTGTGATTAGGAATATCATTTGCCTTTGTTCCATTTTCTTGAGTTGGAAAGTTTATGTAACTTTGCATGTTTCTGTGCCTCTTATGTGACTAGAGAACTCAAATAAGAAGATTGAACCCTATGCCTTTGTTGATATTTTCTATATCACTTCAAAATTAGTCTATGATGTGAGCCTCTATTTCTATTATTTTCATATTTTACATTGATCATGCCTTGTTTTCTCTTAAATGTAATTGAATATTACATATAGTCTCACTGTGCTCAGGATTAAGGTCAAATTACATTCAGGTGCATCACCATAGTTAGATTTTCTTTCTTGCATTTGTGTTTCTATTAAAATTTCTATCCCTTTTCCTAGTATACACTTGATATAGAGAAGAGAACAACTTCTTAAAAATCTAGAGTTGTTTCAAGTCGCAAGTCCCACATCTTGAAACTTCCCATTATTGGTATTAGAAACAATCACAATTTTAACCATCAACATAATGTCTAACCTAGACCTAAGTGGTAACTAGGGGGACATGGTTACTAAATACCTAAAGGATTACTTAGGTATGTGGAATTAATTTTTTAAATGTTTTTTTAACATTTAACTTGATGTTTGAATGTTAATGGAAAGACATTTGAACTATGGTCGAAACACAATTATTATGTTAATTGGTTTGTTACATCAACCCTAATATCTAGAAAAATCCTTTAGATTATTGAGTTCAACACACCCCCATTTATAAAAATTAGGGACCCTTGTGACTATTTTGAACCTTAATGTTGAAATCCTGATAATCAATGCTTTATTAGAATTTAAAGATTGTCCATGCCTGATGAAATTGGCTCATTTATTCATGGTTTTGTTTTAACCTTACCTAATGTTGCTAAAAATTAATTCTCATGTCTAAATTCCAATCATGATTTATAAGAAATTTTCATGAAAATTTCTTATAAATCATGATTGGAATTTATAGATTAACCATACTTAGACTTTTTCTAGTCTTGAATTTATGACAATAAAATCCCTAAAGGGACGATTGCCTTAAAAAGGTTGTTTGATCAAGATAAACTAGTTGAAGTTACTAAGGTTCCAAAAGTAAATGGAAAGGGTTAAATTTAGTTAATCTTAGACCTCAAGATCAACCTTAGCTAGTCAACATTGGTAGGGCTTGCACTAATATTGAGAACAAAAGAACCAATGAAATATTGATAAAATACAAAGATGTCATAGCTTAGTCATATGATGACTTGACGATTTTTGATCCATGATTCATCACTCATACTATACCTCTTAAATATAGTTTCAATCCCTTTAATAAGAAACAAATTCCTATAAATCTTATCTTATAACCCATTATCTTTAAATAAGTCAAGAGATTGTTAGATGCCAGAATTGTATTTCCATTTAGGCACTCTACCTAGGTGGCCAATTTGCTGCTAGTTAGAAAGAAGAATGGTGCAATTAAACTATGTATTGACTTTATAAATCTAAATAAAACATCTAAAAAGGATAATTATCCTCTTCCCTCTCTTGATCAATTAATAAAAATTATTTTAGGTTTAGCCATGTTGTCTAATCTTGATGGTTTTTTAGGATACAATAAGGTGATAGTAGACAAGGAAGATAAAATGAAGATAACTTTCACAACTAATTAGGGCACATGATCATAAAATAGAATGTCTTTTGGATTGATAAATGTAGGATCTACTTTTCAAAGGGCCATGGACCATGAATTCTAAGGCCTAATTAGTATGTGTATCATAATTTACATGGACGATCTAACTATTTTCTCTAAGAATATGGAGGACCATTTCATGCACCTAAAACAAGTATTTGAAAGGTGCATAAGGTATGTGATCTCCCTTAACCATAACAAGAGTATTTTTTGTGTCATTTAAGGTCAACTATTAGGCCATGTTATCACTAAAGATGGAATTTCCATAGATCCTGAAAGAGTGAAAGCTATATCCACGATAGAGCCATCCAATAGTAGAAAATAATTGAAATCATTCTTTGGTAAAATAAAATTTGTAATTAAATTCATTTATGGCTTTGGAAAAATATTTAATCCATTAAATGATATGCTGAATAAGGATTCTAAAGTCTTATGGAATGAAGAATCCAAGAAGGCCTTTACCAACATCAAAAGTGCAATCAGTCAAGCTCTAGTCTTGATAAGTCCTAACTTTTCAAAGTATTTTTATATCTACTCCATTTCCTCTAATTACACTATTTATTCAATCTTAACTCAAAAAATAGAAGGATCTAAACATCCAATTGATTTTATGAGCACTAAAATGGAAAATATTGAGTTAAATTATCTTTTGATTGATAAATAGGCTTTTACATAAGTTAAAGTTATCAAGAAATTTAGTCACTAAATTATTAGGAACAAATTACATGCTATTTTACCAGATCCAGCCACTAAGATAATGCTAAGTTAATGTGAACTTTGAGAGTGAAGAGGTAATTGGATGTCTATCCTCTAATAATATGACATAAAGATAAAAAATTTAAAACTAGTAAGATGTCAATGCCTGATTCAAATGATTGCCAATACAAGCCCTAAGTTAAGTATTATGCAAGTGGATCATCAAATATTCCAAACTAATGAATGGTATGACTCCATTGTTCACTTACTAATTAATAACAATTGTCTTATAGGGCTGACTAGGGAGAAGAAGAGAGTTTTAAGGCTCAAGACAACTCTACTACCTCATCAAAAATGGATTCCTATACTTAAATAAATTTGAAGGTGTA
>JARHVA010003176.1:265000-277500 GCA_037957365.1 Torreya grandis
AATAATGATGACCTAGATCTATCATAATTTACCTTATATAGATATAAGTATATTTCCTAAATCAGATGAATCATAATCTTGAATTATTCTAAATTCCACTTACATAATATAATCACAGTTATAATTAAATTATAAAATCTAATTACTCATCCCTTTGTTGTACTTACTATATTTATCATATGCCACTTGTGAAATAATTAAAAATAGTTTGAATATTTTACATTAAAATGTAAGATTGAATGCCGTTTCTTAATATCTAAATTACAATTCTTACAACCAAATTAGAGTAAACCATTATCATCTCTCTCACTCATGGTTGTTTCTTACATCTACCAAACAACATGGGAGACAGTTTTTGGCCCATGGAGTTCATCTCCTCCTGTGGTCTCTTCTATTTGGGGTTATGGAAATATTTGTATTTTTGAATCTCATCTTTTAACATATTTTTTACATCTTCTCATTCATAAAATATTACTACGAATTTATTATATAAATTTCCAACTCCATTTTATTGTTCCTCACCTTCTCCAAAATCATTGTCTCTCAATTTTACTAATTATAAATTGTTCTCTACTTATATTATTTTTTTCCCTCTCCTTCCCTCCCTTATTCATTAGTTTTTAATTTATCATCTACTACACTCTAATTATTCTTCTCTCTCTTCTTAATTAGTTTCAAATTTGTGTTTTACTCCTAAACTATGATAGCTAGATTGTATTTCACATTGGTCTTCCATTCCTAAGGATTGTACAATCTCCTCCCTTCATAATAACTAGACCATTTATATAATATATTTCAAGCCTCTCAATACCTTTATATTATTTTAATTAACCTCTTCAAATGTATTTTCCTATAATTCATTCTCTTACCCTGTTCCACCTATAATTGTAAATGTAAGGGTCATTAGTATTTCCAGATTATATGTTTTTTAATTTGTATTAATTAATTATTCTTAAAGTTTTCTTGGTTTTTTTTTTTTTTTTTTTGTATTTTTTGTATTTTTAGTTTATGTCCCCTCTACATAATCAATTTTTTTAACTTGATTTTTATAATTTTATCTTCCTTCTCTCCTTTAACTCTTTTTTGTGAGTACCAATTTTTGTACCTCACTATTTACATATCATTAGTTTATATTTATTATTGAAATAATATTGTAATTTATTAATTACTGACATTGGGTCCATAAATTCTCTATCTTTAACTACTACATATGATGTTGGGCCATTTCTTGGCCACTAGATTATACTCATAATTTCATATTTTGTTATGAATTGATTATTATTATGGAAGGTACACATGTATTATATTTTTTATTATTACTTTCAATTAGTACCCAAAAACAAGGTGGGTAACCTTGTATTATTAATGATTATGATCTTGTAAATGTGTTAGTTTAAATTATTAAAATACAATATCAATTAATTTATAATGATAAGCTTAACACACATGACTTTAATGGACAAACATGGTCTTAATCTACCATTCTCTCACAACTACATGCTACATTATGATTTTTAAATTTCCATTATATTGTTACATACATAAATAATCCTCATTGCATGTTTCAAAATTACTTAATTTCTTGCACATACATTTCTAGATATTTAGTTTAGTCTGCCTATACATAAATCAAGTCATTTATATTTGGTCAATATTTATAGTCAATACTAACTTGATATTTTCAAAACCAACCCTCTCTCATCAATGGTTAATTTTCAAAATCAAACCCATCCTTTGGTTCAACATATTTTTTTAGAATGTTGGTGTAATGATAAATTAACCAATCAGAATCATATGTAAACAAACAAATATCTTATTCAAAAAGGGACTAGTAACTTATCTAGTACATATCTATAATATATTTTACATTAATAAAATATACCCTATTCTTCCCAAAGTATAAATATACCACTAGGATAATTCATAATTTGGGTCTAAATAATTTCAAATCCAATCAAAAAAAAAATTGTCAAGTAACAAAACTAAATCATCAGCTTCATACATATAAAAAAGAGTGAAATTTTGAAATCACATTAGTTTGGAGAGTTACATGTGTGTTTATTTCCATCTTATAATTATTAGATAGGTATGTAGTGGTCAATAATTAAATATGGGTGTTTGGGATCAGCTCAACCCATTACACTTTCTTCATTTTCTATAGGTTTCTATCCCTCAAAATCACACTTCCAAAGGAGGCTAATTTTTGGATTTATTACATCATCAAGGTTAATTATTACACATATAGATATTTAAAAGATAGGTAAAGGTTATTGTATGGTCACATTCCCTCATTTATACATAGCTCAACATTGACAATCGATATTAACCCAAATCTTATGGAACTAACCTTGTATAGATAGAAACATTATTATTGAATTGGTTGAATCACATGATTTATTTAGTCTAATTTCCATTTATATAATATAGTCATAGTTAGACTATCAACTAAAAAATATAAGTAATCATCCTTTTATTTTATTTAATGTACGTAGCATATGTCAATTGTAAAATCATAATAATTATTTTTAGTATTTTACATTCATATATATGCTTAAATGCCATATATATATATATATATATATATATAGATATATATATATATATAGATATAATTTTGAAATTATCTTTCCTATTAGGGTTTTAAATTAGAGTAAAATATATTGGTTAACATGTATACTAGTTGAACTATGTTAAACCCTATGTATCGAATAGGGTTTTAAATTTTATCATTAGGTGTTTTTAGAACTAATTTATATTTATTTATGTTCCATTTTGCTTAAGTGTCCATAATTATGCTAGTATTCTTTGGTATTCTATGATTTTTTGAACTTCATATGCCTAATATTCTTAAAAAATATAACTAGACTCCTATGGATTTGTCTATTTTTATTTCAACCTTTCCTCAAGATGATGATAGATACTTTAAATTTAAGTAGGACCATGATGTCACTATCCCATGAGTTAAGGTGACTCATCCTATAGTACATGATATAGGTCATATGAATGTTCCTCCTCATAGGCATCCACCTTGCACAAACTCTCTTGATGGTTTATTTATGTAAATTCATTCTTAATTACTTATGTATTTTATTTATAATTCCATTCAAGATCAAATAACCACTATAATAACATTAATAGATTATTTTTAAAATCAAAATCAACATTTCAATTTAAATATCACATCACTTGAAATTAAGATCATGTAAAGAAATAATACAAAACATCTAAGTGTCAATCATATATCTACATATCTATCCAAATATTTTGTGCCTCAAAATATTTCATCTAAATATTAGAAGCCAAAACAAGGTACAACTACAACTAGTGATTCAAAAAGTATATGCAAGTCTAGTAAGAGTTTAAGTGAGATTCTACGGGAAATACATCAAAACAAGTTGATCAATTTATATCATATGCCTCCTATAATAAAATAAAAATATTATTGTGCCTATCATAGAATACATGTACATCCTTAAAAAAATTGGAATTTTAATAATAAATTAAAAATTACCATTGATATTGTTGATCCTATATTAGATAAATCCATTAAACAACCATAAATCAATCAAAGACACTCACACTATGAATGAATATTATAAAAAACAATTGAAATATAAGAAAATTAATAATTTCAAAAGGTAACATTATAAAAATAAATGTTACATAAAGAATAATTAAAAAATGAAAAATTAGAATAAGAAAAGTTATAAAAAAAACATCTAGACAAGTAAAGGTTAAAAATGGAAAATTTTGAAAATGAAAAATTACAAAAATTAAAATAAAAATAAGAAAGGCTAAAAAATGAAAATTGAAGAAAGGAATATTTAGGACAAGAAACACTAAAAATGGAAAAAAAAATGAAAGGGAAAGGTTAAAAATAAAAAATTATAACAAGAAAGGTTGTACATGTTGCAAAATAAAAGTAATTAAAATAGAAGTTGCTAAAACAAACTTTAGATAACAAATAAAACCTCCTTTAGACAGGGTTTCTCACAAATGAAAACCAAAATTAAGATATAATTAAAAATCATAATGTCACAAGTATAGTTTCGAAGGAGTTAACTACAATTCCTTCCTCATATCAAGATCATTTCTATATCACCACACACATATATGGAAATAAATGTACCAATATAAAGGTTACGGACAACTAGGAAAACAATTTTTTTACTACACCCTTTATTTTAACTCTTAAATATCACCTTAAATGCATAAATAAGACTACTACCTCTAAATTTTGTATGGGATCTATAGGCACCTAAAATTGGCCACTAATGGCCTTTGACCAAACTTGAGACCGATTCCTACCAACCTCTATAATTTAAGCTTAAGAATCATTAAACATCTAAAATTTAATTGTACATCATTTTTAAAATCTCATAATCTTGTTGAGACATCCCTAATTGGGATATACTACCATAAGTAACAAAACCCTCTCATATATTCATCTCTAATCATCCTATGGTATCACAACATGCAATATGGCCTATAAACCTTTTAAGTGGGGAAAGTGCACTCATAGAAACAAATATTGAAAATGATAAAAAGCATAAGCATAATTAATCAACAAGATAAATCAAATTAAATGTATACTTCAATTATCCATGTGCAATTAATGAAATTCTAAAATATGAAATGTCTTAGCTTTTCATGATTATATTTTTTGAGTTGTCAAGCCTTTGAAAGTATATAAAAACATCTCATCCATGCTTATTCATTCTAAGTCATTAATTCCTGACACCTTTTAACTATTTTGGGGTTAATTAACTCACTTATGCTAGTTTTCAACCCATTACATGCATAAAATACACCTTAAATCACCTTGATTTGGGGTTAGTTCCTAATCCTATAAATACAAACATTTGCCTCTTCATTTGGAGAGCTTAGATATTGTAGAGTTATGCAATTTTTTGCATAAGACTCATGACAATAGTGTTATAATGCCAAAATATTAAGCTAATCCATCACAATTGATAAGCTAAATCAAGCCACAAGCAAACAATGGTTCCAAGGAGAGAAGGAGCATAGAAAAATCCATTACTAAAGACTCTTTGAGCACAAGTTGAGCAAGCCACAAACAAATTAGCTGGATGTCTCAAGGAATGTAAGGATTGTTGTTCATTGAATTTTAGTTTGGTTTTCATTTTTTTTGTTTATTATTCTCCCCCTAAAATATAAGCTTAGACATGTTAGCATGTTATTGTGTTGATTTAATTATTTTTTGAAACTAACAATTGATTTAACCTCGTCTCTATTGTCAAATTCCTATGATCACAAATGGCATGCTCGATGGGACCAATTAAACATCCCACATACCAAGGAGACCAATATCCAACTCCTAAATTTTCAAATTAATTATTTAATATATTCAAAATTGGAGTTTTACCTTTGTTTTTCCATATTTTTGTTTTTTTACTGACTCATATTTACATATAGACCAACATCAATCAGGCATAGCTGACATTGCTTCTACTTAATCATCATCGATTATACCTACCTAACATCAATTCTAGGTAACTATCATCAGTCTAGGTGTAGGGTGAAACACAACTTACAAAACTTGGATTTTGAATCTTTCTATCACTCATAATTATTACTTCTTGGTTTCAATGAATTATATTTTTTTGGTCTAATCATCTTGTTGCAAGTTTTTAGGAGTTTTTATACTAACTTTGGCTAAAAAATGTTTTTGGAATCATTTTTTTTTGCCTTTAGGTTCACAATAAATTGATCTTGGTCCTTATCAACTAGAATTAGTTATTGTCAATTGGAATTGGTCACCTTATAAATGGCATCAGTCATAGGTAACTAATATCAATGTTTATGTGAAAAATATAGCAAAATTTGAGAGTTATCTTTTCAAAAAAAAAATTCTCATCCATTAAATTTATAAAAAGTAGAAGGAAACTCTCTAACCCTTTCCAAACCAAGGAAAGAATGGGACATTAATTTCAAAGTTTAATCTCTTGAACACTCCATTTTGGTGTCTAAAAATAATTGCTAAGTCTTGAACATTTAGTTTTAGGGATTAAAATGAACCTAGATGATTTGTGTTAAGTTGTTTTGTGAAATTTCTTGTAAGATTTGAAAATTTAATCCAAGGGTCTAAATAACTTTATCAAACATCCCAATTTGGTGCTTAAAATAAACATTCACTTATATTACAATTTCTTGAAAGTGTTTATTACTTGTTTATTTATTTGTGTAAAATGAAGAGTGCAAGTATGCTTTACCCCCATCCTATATAGGGAACTTGGGTGACCAAAAGCACCTTTTTACTTGTAATTTTTTCTTAGTCCAAATCATGTAATTAATTTTTTCTAGGCTCTTCCAAAAACCTATATGGTTTGGGTGATCTAAAAACAACCTCTAAAGTATTTCCACTTAGTCATTTCTTTCATGCAACTTGGCTTGTGAAGGGGGAGTTCATAGCTTCTTCATGAGTTATTTAGGGAAGCTTTGACTTAGGGATTCATATCTTGGAATTATTTAAACCCAAATCCATGGTGGGGTATACAAATTAGGGTACATATACTATAAAATCTATAGGGTTGAGCAACTAACCTCTTGTTTCTTAATGCAAATCCAAGTTGGGTCTAATTAACCTAGGGATTACACTATGTTATACACATATGGAATCACTATGTAAATGAATATACCATTCCATAATAATTTAATCAATATGAACTCGATTGATTTGAAGCATCTCTAGCATTATCCATAATTTACACCATATAGATGGTTAGAAATTTTAAGTTTTAGACAAACCCATCTTACTGTGGAAATATTGTTGATGCAAGGTGAGTAGCTCAAAGGTCCATATCACCATACAATCTCTTTGGAAAAGGGGATGTAAAAACCCCACTACTTCATGTGCTTTTATTTTTGGATTAACACTTCAAATCCTCCCAAGAACATGTGTATAGATTGATTTCAATAATATGATGCAACATTGTCAAATTTTTATTATTTTTGGGAATCTAGTGTTTATTTCATAAATAAAAAGGGTCTAAAATGATAGGAAAATATAATTTGATAGGGAAAAATATCAAAATTTAACTAATAAATATACAAGAGAAATATAAATTAGCTTATTTGGATTTAGACTGAAATGGAGAATTCTAGGCTAGAAACTGAAGAGCAGAACTAAGACACTATCACGAATATGAATCTAGCATATAATTTATGATTAGATAGGAGAACTAGAAACATGACACCCTAGTTTATGATTCTATACTCTTTCTTAGTGTTTTTTTCCTAAGGATCTCAACTTTTTGGGTTTTGTTGACTTGGTCAATATGAGCTTGCATAACAAATTTTGAGGTCAGAAAGTCATTGGAGCTTATTATAGATCTATTTTAGTCTTTAATACATATATCCATCTACACACATACAAATAATGAATACATCAAAATTGAAAGGGGAGAAAGTAGGTTAGGTATATAATGATCACACAATAAATAACCCTTGTTGCTCCGATTTCTACCTACATTAATGCTCAAGCTAGGGTCTTAGATCTGATGTAGTTCTCCATTAGGGAACATGCATAATCAATGTGTATAATAGATGCATGAATGAATTTCACCTAAGCCCCTCCTTGATCAAACATGCAAGTCTATGTGTGATGTAGAATGTTGAGCTATACTATTGACTAATTTTTATTATGTCTAATGTGCTAAAATAGTAAGTGTTAGATATAAAATGCCTTATGTAGTCCTTTATATAAGAGATGTGTTATTTTGAATTTGGGATATTTATTCACATTAATCCAAAATTGGAAAACTTAGGATTGAAGTAAATAAAATAGGTAAGACTCACCTTATGGGATAAACTAATCAATAGATTTAAATTTGCACTTAGACAATAGTGCTAAAAACTAGGCACCCTAGGTTTCAACATTATGGTCCTATTTGGGTGTTATTGTCTTGATGCTTCAAGACTTGTAAGGGATGGGATAATAATGAGAATATTAACCTAGGTCATTAAGGGTTAATTTTTGAAGGTTATAAATGACTGGAAAAACTCAAAAAGGTTTCTAGGGTATAAAATAAGACCAATGCAAATTAGACAAGAAAACATGGCTAGATGTGAATATAAACACATTATCTAGTTAGAGTCTCATATGAAAGGATTGTAGAAAGACATGATATGTGTGATTTCTTGACTAGTTTAGGGTGTATACAATTGCCCCTTTTTTAATCTAGTGATGTAATCAAATGAAATACTAGAGTAAATGAAAGAAAGAAGATATGTGCCTAAACTTACCTATAGAGACAAGTGTATTGAAAAAAGATCTAACTTCCTAGTCAAGAAAGTGGATAGGGAACTAAATAGTGTCTAGAGAAATAATGAATCCCTGAAATATATACCACTTGTACTGAATCTAAATAATTTCTAGAGAAAGAAGGAATCCCTATAATAGATACCCCTTGTATTGAATATGATTAGTGCCTGGAGAAAGAAGGAATCCCTATAATGGATACCTCCTATACTGAATTATAATGAGAAATAGAAAATGCTCAGAGGCCCAAAAACCAATATCTACCCTCTACCCCACATAAACAAATCTAATTTGGAATGTGTGCATAGAATTTTTATGTTGTGAAGAACAAGATTTGCCATGCCCCCACTCTGAATAATATGAACTATAAATGAGAAGTGATTAGAGGTCCAAAAATAATGTCTTCCCTCTATCCTAGAAAAAATCATGGGTCTAAGTAATTTTATGGACCAATTGATGTAGATGATCATATGGTCTAACCTGGTGACAACCTGGGCATGCTTAGGTATAATCTATAAACTCTAGTAAATTTGTAATAGTAAAATGGCATGTCTTTCCATTCTAATATATATAATACTGGATGATTAAAAAAATGATCATCTACATCATGCCCCCAAATTTGTTATGTAAGTGATGCATTTGGATAATCTAGAAATTTATATAACCACATGTGTCATGATCTATCATGCCATGTCCCATGTGCAAAACTAGAGATCAAAACAATGTGCTCTATACTATGCCTATAATCTTATATCTAGTATTTTAACTATGTCATGTTGTATGAATCTATATGTGTGAGATGTGTAGTAATATACGTACCCCCAAATATATTAATTAAGTTTGATTTTGTATTAAAGTTACTATGAGTCCATATAATCTAAACCACTATATCTGAATAGTCTATGTATCTGTAACTTGATAGTACATCCCCTTAGATATCCAAGTGATGTTAATTAACCCACATAAATTGAATCACTATATAATCTTGGTGAATTTGAGTTGCTTGATGCTAAGTGACCCATATAGTCTGAACCACTATATAATTTTAACCAATCTATACTGATTAATGTTAATAATTTGGATTCTAGAGGTGTAAAAACCAAGGTGTATTTACCTATAAAAGTGGATAGGGGAACTAGGTAATTTTTAGATATATTAGGAATGATGCCCCCCTTTTGGGAAGAGGGATAAAATATTTAATAGAGGATGTTGAGACAAAAGTGATGACTAGTGGTGTATGAATAATATCTAGGTTGGCATGTAGCAAATATATTGAAAATCTTTTGTTTGATTGGTGAGAGTCGAATTACTAATATTGAAATGTGTTCTTGATTGGCTAGGACCAAGTCTTGTGTTTGGGTATAGTAGATATTATAAACATTCATGCCATTGTAGGAAAAATAAGGTGGTAGTAGACTGAATGGATTGAAAAGCTGATCAATATAGCAGGGTTGTTTAAATGAGTTTTTGATTAGTGAGTACCAATTTGTATGTTAGGGTACATTAGAGGTATACAGATGTGTGTATTCCATAGTAGGTAGATACATAATGAGATAGCAAGGAATGTATGATGTCAAAGGGATCATTTTCATGATTCCATTAAATAAAATGGTTTTCAAAATAAATCTACGAGGTTTGAGTTATGGGGAAAATGGTGTTTTGCTTTTGAATAAAACTAAAGTTGGTTGATATAAGAATTCTAATTATTTTTGGGTTCATTTGTGCATTGACTAGTTTGAGATATTGGAGCTCAAGAGTGAAAATACCTATGAGATGAGCACTTTATATGACCCATTTTGAGTAGCTAGTAGCCCAAATTTAGGCTGGTGAAGAGATGAGTAATGAAAGTACCTAATTTTTCCTATTTAAAATATTGTATTTAGAATTTTAAGCTATTTTAAGTTGTTTTATTATTTTTGGCAATCTAGTGTTCAGATCCTAAATAACAAGGGTCTAGCATGATAGGAAAAATCTAATTTGATAGGGAAAATATAGATTTTGATTGATAATTATACAAGAGAAACAAATATTAAATTATCTAGATTCAAACTAAAATAGAGGATTTTGGGGCTATAAATTGAAGAGCAAGACTAAGGCAGTATCAATAATCTAAATCTAACATCTATTTTTTGATTAGATAAGAGTGAAATAAATAGGATAGCCTAGTGTCTAGTGTTATAGTCCTTAAAAATTTTATATTTAAGATCTAATCTTTTTGGGTTTTGTTTGCTTGGTCAATATAAGCTTACATACCAAATTTTGATGGCTAAAAGTCATTGGACCTCACTATAGATCCATTTTAGTCTTTAATACCTGTATCCAACTACATATACAAAAAATGAATACATAAAAATAAAATGGGATAATACTAGGTTAGGGGAAGAATGATCACAAAATCAAGAACCCTTGATGAACTAGTTACTACCTACATTAACCCTCAAGCTAGGGTCTCAGATCTGAGGTATTTCTCTCTTAGGGAATGTGCATATTTAATGTGCATGATAGATGTAAGAATGAATTTTATGTAGGTCCATCCTTGATCAATCATGCAAGTCTTTGTGTGAGGTATAATGTTGAGCTATACTATTGACCAATTTTTATTATGTTAAATCTGCTAAAGTAGTAAGTGTCAGATATAAAATGCCTTGTGTAATCGTCTATATAGGCGATTACTTATTTTGATTTTGGGAGATTTATTAAAAAATTTTCAACATTGGAAAACTTAATAATGAAGAAAATAAGAGGGGTAAGACTCATCTTAAAAGAGAAACTAACCATTGGAATCAAATTTGTACTTGGACAATAATGCCATAAACTAGAAACCCTAGATTTCAATGTTGTCATATTTGAGTGCTTTTATTTAGAGGGTCTAAGACCTTAGGGGATGGAATAATCATGGAAAGAGTAACTTGGATTAGTAATGGTTAAGTATGGAAGGATAAAAATGATTGGGAAAAGTCAAAAAGGTGTCTAGGGTATGAAACAAGACCAAGGCAAATTAGACAAAAAGACATGGCTAAATGTAAATATAGACTCATATTCCCTAGTCAGAGTCTCATGTGAAAGGACTATGAAAAGACATGATATGTGTGATTTCTTGAAAAATTTATGGTGTATACATTTTCCCCCTTTTAATATAGTGATCTAATGAAATGAATTACTAGAGTAAAAGAAAGAAGGAAGATATGTCCCTGAACTTGACTATATGGAGACAAGTGCACTGAAAAAGGATCCAGCTTCCTGGCTAGGGAATTGGATAGGAAACTAAATAGTGCCTGGAGAAAGAAGGAATCACTAAAATAGATAACCCTTATACTAAATATGAATAGTTCCTAAAGAAAGAAGGAATCCTTGTAATAGATGCCCCCTTTACTGAATATGAATAGTGCCTAGAGAAAGGAGTCCTTATAATGGATAACCCCTATACTGAATCAAATTGAGAAATGAGAAATGTTTGAAGGCCCAAAACCAATGTTTTCCCTCTATCCCACATAAAATCATGTATTTTATAATGTGTGTATAGAATATGTATGTTGTGAAGAGAAAGATCTATCATGTCCCCACTCTAAATAATATGAACTAGAAATGAGAAGTGCTCAGAGGTCCAGCACCAATGCCTATCATCTATCCTTTAAAAAATATTGGGTATTAGTAATGTTATGGATCAACCATTGTATATGATCATGTGGTCCAACCTGGTGATAACTTGGGTATGCTTGAGTGTAATTTGAAAACTCTAGTAAATGTGTAAGAATAAAATGGCCTATCTTGCCATTCCAATCTATATATACTAGATGCTAAAGAACATGATCATCTATGTCATGCCCCCAAATTTGGTATGTGATTGATGCATCTAAATAATCTATAATTTTTTATAATCACATATGAAATGATCTATCATGTCATGTCCCATGTAAAAAAATAGAGATCAAAATAATGTACTCTACATTATGCCTTTAATCTATTATCTAGTCTTGTAATTGTGTCATGCTATATGAATTTGTATGTATGAGATGTGTATTAATGTACGTGCCCACAAATCTTGTAACTGAGTCTAAGTCTATATCAAATTCACTATGAATCCATATAATCTAAACCATTATATCTCAATAGTATACATATATGTAAACTAATGATATGTCTCTCTAGATGCCCAAGTGATGTTGAGTGACCCACATAAACTAAATCATTGTATAATCTTAACCAATATAAGTTGAGT
>JARHVA010003176.1:282500-307500 GCA_037957365.1 Torreya grandis
CTAGGATGACTCAGTCATGGATGAATGAAGTCTGAGGTTCCATAATAGTGGAGATATTTGTGCCCCCTATGTCAATGTAATGATACCATTATCAACACATTTATTAATGAAATTTTTGGGTCTAAAATAATCATTATCTTTATGTCCACAAATATGATGATAGTCATAAAAAGGTTGATGTGGTTGTCTATGCAAGAGACATGGATCTCATCAATGACTAGAAGGTAATGTGATTAACCTCTTATTTAGTAAGGCTAACAATATGGTAGATGGGCTATCCTAATGTGAATTGAACTATAGTGGTGTTTTTCTATTGTTTTCTATAGTGCAAATGACATGTGCTCTATAATTTGGCTCTTTGTTCTTAAATAGTTTTTTTTTTGTTTTGGTCTCCTATCTTGTCTAGGACATGATGGATGTTGAGTGTTAGAAGTTGTATCTAAAGATGTTGTGAAATCTAGAGTGATTTAATCAACTAAATCTACCTCAATTGATCTTAAGTTCTTTTCCAAAGATAAAACTATATAACATAAATGTCAGAAAGAAGACTATATCTAATATAGTAGATGCTCGAATAGAGGTTGGTGAAGCCCCTTAATAAGGATATGTTGAATCTATAGATTTACTAATTTGATTATCAATATTAACATGCGAGCCTTGAATCTTAAGATATACTCATTAACTGGCTCTAAATAATTATGATGTAGTGTGGTAAGTTTCTCATATGTAACTCAAGGGCCCATGTTTATGATGTAATATCTGATAAATGCCTCCTTTAAGCTATCATATGGGTATAATGTACTAATGGGGAGTAGATGAAAGAACCAATTATGTGATTCCCCCAATAATGTCTACTAGAATAATTTGAGTAGAATAAATGGGCTTGCATGAGATGGTAAAGCCTTTTAAAAGGCCTAAAGGTGTACAAATGGATATTCAATTCCATCAATGTGAGGAAATGATGGTATCTAGAAATGCTTAGACAATGAAGCTTTTATGAATGTCTTCAGAATAGGGTTCCCATGTAGATAATTGGCATCAATCCAAGACTTGAAATCTTTGTTTTCCATGGTAAGGAGATGTACTTGGTGTTTTAATTCACCAACTGTATGCATCAAAGATATGATCTCCTAGGATGGTACATTAGTATATTGAAGTAGTTCATTTAATCATTGAATTTGATTATTAATTTTAACCATGGGAATTCTACATTTTCAATTGGATTATAAAGAGGGGGTGTGCTCACTTGAACCTTGGGATTAATGGTAACTTGGACGTTACTAGAGGGATGTGGGCTACCATTCCCTTTAGGTGAAGAGTGAGAACTAGGTTATATTATATTAAGGGGTGGCTTGGGAGATTCATTGGTATCTTTCTGTTTTAGTGAATCACATGTTAATTTAGTAGAGGATGTGTTATTAACATTAACATGTGTATTATTTGAAATAGAATAATGAATAAAATGAGGAGAAACATTTGACATGCATTATATTTGAGAGAAAGAGTGAGAGTAGAGGTAGAAGACTTATATTCATTTTCTTCTTCATTTTATGCATAATAGTCATCATTATTCCATGCATTATCACAATCTAAATTTTGTTCATTTTAAATAGTAGATTTTAAAGTATCATTTTTGTATTCACTTTCATTTCCATTTTCATTTGCATGTTCACTATCATACTCATTATCACTTCCATCATTTATAGGGAGAGGTGTAAGAGTAGAATTTATTTCCTTTCTAATATCCAATAAGTTATTATTGGAATTTATAATATCATGTGTTTCTATGCTGTCCATGGATGGAGTGTATGCATTTTATTCAATTTTCAGTATGAGAAGTAATAGTAAAAGATTTATCATTTGAACATTCATGAGATTCATCATTTGAACTATGCTTTGGTAATTTGATTTTGTTGCATTTATATTGTTCTATTTTGAACATAGCAGCAACGAGAGAGAGAGAGAGAGAGAGAGAGGAGAGATGAGAGAGAGAGAGGAGAGAGAGAGGGAGAGAGAGAGAGAGAGGAGAGAGAGAGAGAGAGAGAGAGAGAGAGAGAGAGATTAGGTTCATATGGAAGAAAAATTATTGCCTATTATAGGTTCATTTGGAAATGTATGACTAATTTGTTTGTGCATAGGAGAATGAGGTGAGAAGTGTTTTTTCCCATTTATCAAAAGTATTTTCTTTAGAAGAAGGGATGAAAGAGATAGGTTTGAGAGGATAAGAGGAATCTACTTTTTATTCACTATCACTTTCATATGCATGATAATATTCCTCATTGCAACAATAGTAATTATCTTCATTGGTAAATAAAATCATTTTCCTCTTTTTTAGCTAATGTGAAATTTTGAAATTTTGTCCATTCTATCATATTTATGCAAAAAATTAAGAAATTTATCTATCGGATGAGATGGAAGAAGTGCCTTAGTGGTCATTTTTTTCCTTTTGCCACAAAGAATATGAAGAAGAAATATTAATAAAATATAATAAAATAATAACTACAAACATGGAAATTTATAAAATACTTGTGGCTATCTAAACAATTTATAAAAATTTCAAAATTAATTTCTAAAAATTGCAAGAATGAATGGTTTGAAGGTGGAGGACCTAGTTTAGGAATCTAGAGTTTTGAGCTAGGGTTTTAGAATTTTTGAAAATTATGGCTATAATTTAAATTCTAAAATTAATTTTAATAAGATAATTACATAAAAATTGATTTAAAAAATCATAAATTTGAAATTGAATTTTTTGAATAAAATAAACTACTAATTTATAAATTTTGAAAATATTTTTGGCACACTAACAATTTTCAAAAATTTCAAAATTAATTCCTAAAATTTGCAAGGGAGAGAAACTTGGGGTTTGAAGACCTAGTTTGAAAATCTAGGGTTTTGATATAGTGTTTGACTTTTTTAAAATTATGGCTACAATGTAAATTCTAAAATTAATTTGAAAAAGATAATTTCACAAATATTAATACAAAAAATAGAAATTTGAAATTGAATTTTGGCACAAAATATGAAGGAAAAACCATGAGGGTACATAGGATTTTAAATTTATTCGAAGTAAGTTAGGTTCACCAAAATGTTTTATTATTTTTAGGAATCTAATGTTTAGATCCTAAATAGCAAGAGTCTGGACTGATAGGAAAAATCTACTTTGACAATGAAAAATATAGGTTTTAAAATATAATTATATCAGAGAAATTAAAATGAACTTATCTAGATTCAGACTGAAATGGAGGATTCTAGGGCTAGAAATTGAAGAGTAGGACTAAGAAACTATCAAGAATTTGAATCTAGAATCTATTTTTTGATTGGATAAGAATTCTAAAAATAGGACACCTTGGTCTATGGCACTATAGTCCTCAATGCTATTGTCCTAAGGATCTAAGCTTTATGGGGTTTTTTTCACCTAGTCAATATGAATATGTGTACCAAATTTCAAGGGATTAAAGTCACTAGAGGTCATTGTAAATCCATTTTTTATTAAATACATGTATCCATATATACATATACAAACAACAAATACATAAAAATCAAAAGGGGGAATAACTAAGTTAAAGAAAAAATGATTGCTCAATCAAGAACCCTTACTATTCTAATTTTTACCTACATTAACCCTCAATCTAGGGTCTTAGATATGATGTAGTTATCCCTTAGGGAATGTGCATAATCAACATGCATGATAGATGACAAAATGAATTTCATCTAGGGCCCTCCTTGATCAAGCATGTAAGTTTATGTGTGATGCATAATGTTGAGCTATATTATTGACTAATTTTTATTATGTCTAATGTGCCAAAATACTAAGTGCTAGATATAAAATTCCTTATGTAGTTTTTTATATTGGAGACTCATTATTTCAAATTTGGGAGATTTATTCATATTTGGATGATATTTTAAAACTTAGGAATGAAGAAAAGAAAAGGAGTAAGACTCATGTTATAGGAGAAACTAACAATTGGAATCAAATTTGCACTTGGATACCAACATCAAAAATTGGACACCATGAGTTTCAATGTTATAGTCTTATTTGGGCACTATTGTCGAGAGGGTCTAAGACTTGGGGGGATAGAATGAGAATGGAAAGAGTAATGTGGATTTAGTAAGGGTTAATTCTGGAAGGTTATGAATGACTAAGAAAATTCAAAAAGGTGTTTAGGGTATGAAACAAGACCAAGGTAAATTAGACAAAAATAAATATGGCTAGATGTGAATATAGACTCATATTCTCTATTCAAACTCTCTTATGAAAGGACTATGAAAAGACATGATATGTGTGATTTTTTGACTAATTTATGGTGTCTATTATCAATTATAGGTATTGGGATGATTTACTTAGTTGTATTTGGTCTTTTCCCTTTAACTTGCTTGGCCCTTGAGCCTAAAAATTTATTTGTCTTCCCACATCAAAATGAGTTTTGTGTTCACATCACTCTATTATTTTAGGAGGTGTTATGCTATCCATTTTACTCCTCACTTTTACCTTAAAAATTATATGTCAAAAACATTATGTGTGTCATTTGATTGAAATGGGTAATATTATGCTACCCAAATCATTTCAAGTTTTATGCCTTGAAGTCTTGAAACAAACCATTATTTATACCTTTAGAGAGCGATAAAATTGTTACATTGATCAAATTATTTCATAGACATATTTTCCTTGTGCCAAATGCCATTTTTAGAACCAATGACGTGTATGTATTTTAAATATTTATCTTGTGCCATCATTACATTAAAATTTGTCTAGCTTATTTGATTAAAAAGCCTAATTTTCCCATGACAGGTTCAAATTCTAAACATTGATTGATTTTTATTTAGGCCTTATCTAATTGGGGTTTAGATACTGATATTTCTCTTTTGGGATTCATAAATTAGGTTAATTATTTACCCAAATTTTAAAACTATTATTTGTGTCTAGATTTGGGAGAAAACAACCTATCTCTCCATATGTCTTTTGAATCTATAGAAAAGACTTCAAAATTTGTTAGACTAAAATGTCACCTTTGTTTAAAGGATATCTTTTGATGTTTAATTTGGAAAAAAGTGATAGCACATGCCTATTTGAGATGATATTTTGACACTAAAATTGGCCAAAAGACCTAGCAACCTTTATTTTCCTAGAGTAGACCTATAAGGAACACTGTGTACCTAGAGTTTGGCATACCAATTTTTATTTAACCACTTAATTCTTTTGTGTATGAGATATTTGATGTTAGACATATGATTTTATATTTTTTTATACAAAGTTTTATCATAGACCATTTTGGAGATATAACTCCCCTATCCCAAGTTTGAACAATCTATCCTTTAGACATAACTTTTAAGAGTTTGTATAACTCTAGAAAGTTAGATATGTCTAGATAAACATATGGTGGAGTCATGTACAATCCAAGTTATGACATAATGGCCATAAAATTTGACTTTTCTCAAGACCCCTATCATGAATAAGTGGTTTGTGAAATGTATCCATATCCTCCTACAATCCTCAATCTAGGGAACAAATCTAAGCGCTGTGTTCAATGATCCCTTCTTCTAGCTAGTTTATATATGATAATCACCCTTTCATGACCACCTAATCCCCAAATTATACTAATAACCTTATTCTATACTATATGATCCACCAAGATCTACAACATCCAAGGACAACCATTTCTATACTAGGACCTTGTGCTTTGGCTTGTGTGAGTAACCAAGATCCACAATACCATACCATTTATATAACAAGACCTCCTCCTTTGGATTATATGAGTAACCAATCTCCAAAATTCCCTACCATTTATATTATAATAACTTTTTTGTTTGGCTCATGATAGCAACCACACTTCATAATACTCTACAATTTATATATTAGGGCCTCATCGTTTGGATTATGTGAGCAATCAAGCTCCATGATTCCCTACCATTACCATTCCAAGACCTGATCCTTTGTCTTGTGCGATAAATCAATATCTATGATTCCATATCATTACTCAACCACCAGTCATTATTTATCCATTTCTAACTATTATCAACTTTAGAAAACTCCTACCATATGTCCATCCCCAACCAAGCCAATCAGTACCTTTCCAATCAAGATAATCATTCAAAGACCAAGATATATTCAAAATTGATATTTTCCCACTATTTTAAAACCAAGGCGAAGATAACTAACCAAGCTATAATGTTTTTTTTGAAAAAACCATTTTTGATGAGTCAACCTTAGATGAATCACCTTTTAATCCTATACCTATTATTGAGGAGTCTCACTCTAGCAAGACAGTCTTTACTGAGTCACTTCTTAATTATTATAACTACATTTAGGAAAATAATTATCTCCACCATATACCTATTTTTAAGGAGCCTCCCTTTGACAAGCCATTGTCTGAGAAATTATCTCTTGATCATTTCCCCCTTTTAGATGAGTCTCACTTTGACAAACCAATCTTTATGGAGCCCATTATGTCTTTATAGGCCATTACTTGTCTAATACAAAAACATTTAATAAAGCATTATTATAGAAACATCCACATCATATGAATAATCAAAATTAGAGTTAGGTTATATTCTTGAATTGACATTAGATTTATCATTAGAATAAGAATCAATGTCAATCTCAACATTGGATTTAGAGTCCATTGAGTTGGAATCATATTCAAAATTAGAATACATTCGTGATTGTAACAAAATTGGTTATGCATTCCTTATAGATCAATTTGAATAAATTTTTTATCCTTCCATAGTTTTTTGAGGATGATTACTTCAAATTAAACATAAATTATCCTAGTATCTTACATGAGGATTGTGTTGCCTCCCCCCATTACATTATAATTCCACATGAAATTACTACCAACTAACCTAGCCATTATATTGACATTCTAGCTCCCACAAGTGTTAATTAGGATATATAGAATAAAACCTTATTAAACTTAATCTATGGAGAGATAGTAGTTGAATAATATCAAGGGTGGCAAGACCACATTCATGTAGAAGAAGAATATTCTCCTAGTGAAACCTTATCAAAGGTGTTAGGGAAAATCAAAGTCTAATCTCTATATCTCCTAGTGAAACCTTTTCTAAGACACTAAAATAAATCAAAGTCAAAAGTTAGCATTCCTTAGTGAAACCTTCTCAAAGTTTATATGGGAAAATAAAGACAAATTCATTGGTGAAAACCTCTTTGAGGTGCCAATAACTGAGAACAATAATTTTTCACTACTTGGTCACGACATTATCAAAGATCAAATCAATATATCTTCCAATCTACAACATAATAAAATGGTAGATACTCTTAGGCCCAAACAACATAAAAATTTGGTGGTCTTACCAAAATCATATTTATAAGTCTTCAACACCACCATATCCAAACTTATGTCAAATCTAGAATCAACAACGTTGTGTGTGCTTAACAATCTTGATCTTCATTTGTTGCCCAACCATTATACAATCCATTTCCATCCACTTTTACATCACCAAATAAAACCTACTATTTGTTTTTTATATGTATTTACCATCTTTAGATATACTTTTATTTATAGAGGCTACAAATATACCTTTTCTTGATGTTTGAAGGAAATAGAATCAATGACCAATGAAGATCACAACAACATCATCTACATTAAAATTTACAATAGGTTCTTGATAGAGTAGCTATTCAAAAGAGGTGTGGGCTATAAATTTACATGATTAATTATATTAGTTATATCATATGTTCATCAAGATGTGCATCTCCACATTAGCAAGAATAGTAGAAACATTTACCTTGGACACAGTCATTTACCTTACCATTTTCCTTAGCTAAAAACATTTACCATATCATTACTAGTTTCCATTCACTTTGCCATTCCTCCTTCCACTATTCTATACCCTACCATTTACCCTTACCTTATTACTTGTGAACAAACCTCTTACCATTGTACCCAATTACCATTTTACACAATATTCAAACCATCATCATCTTAAATAATACAATACCTTATACCATTTTACCATGCCACCCGTATTAGACCAAATCCCATTTTTAGCCATCTTGCCAAACCCATTTTGATCTTGGTTCCTTTTTTTTTCCTATACCTTCCTTGATGGGACTTCAATCCAATTTTATTAGTTTTATAATTTTGTGTTTGAATGACAATATATGAAAGTAGTGTGACAGTGGATCTAGAAAGTTATCTTTCATTTCACATTTGATTGGTACCACTAATTATAATTATTTATGACAAAATTAATATCTCACCTTTTGTTACTAAATATAACTTATTATGGGCAAATTAGTACCATAGACCTATGTTGTTGATTCATAATTATAACTACCTATGCAAAAATTAGGAACAACACCTTTTACCATGCATTGTTTCATCACATTGCCATTACTATTCTCATTTTCTTAGAAATTTGCCTGAATTTTAAAATTTGTTGTGACCTAGTTAGTTCTCACCACCTTTTCTTTTGGCATAACCACTATGACTTGAGGTCTTAATGGGACTATGTAGGCCATGCTCAATTCACATTGAGGTCATTTTAGTCCCCCTTTGTCATATGCTATCACCATTTTGTGATTAACCTAAGCCAATGCTCTTGTAATTTTTTGAGTGTTATTTTTTTAATCTCTAGTGAGATAAGATACCTCAAATTCCAAAAATTTTCATAAAATTTTAAAATCCAAAAATATTTATCCTATTTAAGCCTAGTTAGTCATTCTTAATCCACCCTACTGGGGAAAGTCCTTTTTTAGGATGTTTTATTTTACTTTTAATTTCAAGATTTTCATGTGTTTTTGTTTGCTTAGTTGTTTGTTTATTTGTATGCCTATTTTTCTGCTTTCAGTATAGTGTATTAACTTAGTATATATGTGTTCATTTGTTTTATTCCTTGTGGATTATTCTCGAGTTCATACATATTCATATTTCAACATTTTCATCATATTATTATCATTACTGTATTATTTTCAATTATTTATTATATTGAGAGTCAGTCCTTATGCATATGTTGGCTAAGTTATCATAATGTTTTATATCATGATGCCTACCATCATGTTCTATATAAAAAATCAACTCAAGAAGTCTTACAATCAATGGAGTCACAAAAGTTTCTCCTTGGTAGCTTTGGAAAATCCTCCCACCCTCCTTGATCGAATCAACTTATTAACCATTTTAGTTATATCAATGATAATAAAGGTGAGCATCTCCACATTGGCAAGTACAACCAAATTATTTTCATTGATTAATTATTATTATTTTTTTGATTTATTTCATCACTCTATGCATCCTCATATGCCTAGTTACTTTTGGCTTCTTTATCATTTATACCATCACCTCTACATTTGTACCTACTCATCTTTAATTTATGCACTAGGTTATATCTTTGAGTTATGTTTACTAATCTACCCTAGTGGGGCAAAAATCACACATCATTCTTTTAATCCAATTCATATTAATTTTTATAACCATCTATGGTCAAATAATTATTTAAACTCATCATCCCTAATTAGGGTATATGTTATTGTCACTAATTATAAACTGCTTTTAGGCAAATCAACATCTCAACCTTTGTTATTGATTATAACCACCTTTGGGAAAAATTAATACTTTTTAAATCAATACATGAAAATATTTTCTTAATTAGATTAATTTTACCCATGGGTTAGTTCCATTTTTATTCTTGATTATTTTTAGGGATCATCCATCAATTGTATGTGTCATCCACTCCTTGAGGGGGAATCATTATAGACTTCCCAAACATTGTTTAGATCTTATTCTTCAATCATCATCTCTTGTTAGGAATAGATAAATTTTTAATTATTTTTAAAAATATTATCATGCCTACATATTGAAACATATTCCCAAATAGGGGCAAACTATAGACACCCTAAAACTAGCCACCAATGAACTTCAACTGGAACTTTAGATTGATTCCTACCCCAAGCCTTTGCAAATTAAGCTTAGGAATTCACTGAACATTCTAAATTTGATTATGCATCATTATTCAAACCTCAAAATATTTTTGAAACATCCCTAATTAATTTATCCTTCCATACACAACAAAAACCTCTCATGAATTCATTTCTAATCATCTTACAACATCAAAACATGCAATTTGGCCTATTAGATTCCTTATGAAGTGGGGCAAGTGCACACATAAAATTAAAACTTGAAACTACTAAAAAACCCTAAGAAAAATTAATTAAAAATCTAAATAAAATTAAATTCCTAGTTTAATTATCCATATGCAATTAATGAAATTATAAAAAAGGAAATTAAAAATATGAAATATCTTAGCTTTTCATGATTACCTTTTGTGAATTATCAAGCCTTTGAAAATATCTCACCCCATGCTTGTTCACTGCATATCAATAATTATTGAAACCTTTTAACTCTACTAGGGTTAATTAACTCACTTAGGTTATCTTTGAACTCATTACATGTTTAAAACTACACCTTAACTCACCTTGAGTTGGGGTTAGTTCCTAATCCTATAAATACAAGCATTTGCCTCTTCATTTGTAAAACTTGGATATTGTAGAGTTATAATGAAAGTTTTTGAATAAGACTCATTAAAATAGCGTTATAATGAAAAAAATATTAAGATACAGCCATCACAATTACTAATCCACATCAGGACACAAGCTAAGCAAGCCATAGAATCTTTGAGCACAAGCTAAGCAAGCCATGAAAAATCATTTGGAGCTCTCAATGAAGGTAAGGATTATTATTCTTTACATTTTAGTTAAATTTTCACTTTTATGTTTTTTTCATTATGATCCCTCTAATATATAGGCTTAGAGATTTTAGCATGTTATTATGTTGATTTCATTCATTTTTGAAACTAACACTTGATCTAACCTCCTCTCTATTGTCAAAATTCTTATGATCACAAGATCAATAAAGTTCACAACAATATTGTCTCCAAATGTGTTTCACCTTACTTTCAACATTGTTATTCATGTAGAACATACAAGTTTATGTTTAAAGGATCATTTTTAAATCCAATGGGGGTAATTATTTCCATAAACAAATTTTGTATTACATTTATCATTAAGGTAAGCCTAATACTATATCGATGGAGGGAAAGTATTTAGAGTAGGAAAACAAGATTGAATTTATTTATTTTATTACCACTAAGGATACAAAGGTTGATACATGTGATAAAAAAATCTAGGACATGATGTAATTTCTTGTACATATTGTTTGAAATATATTTAATGTAGTGTAAATCATACTAGAATAAGGTGTTCCTAATAATAGAATATCACAAGTGCAACACAAAAATTTAGTTACTCATGAGGATGCATATTATGAACATTAATTAATTATAAGTTATTGGAATGATTCCATTGATTAGTTCACCATGTATAAAATATTTTTTTTAGCCTCTTGAATTACTCATCCATTCTATTCTTTTAATTTATAAACCATTTCCACCTAACCTTACTTGACCATATTTCAAATATTTTAAAAAAATTAAGAAAATACAAAAACATTAATAATATTTAAAACATAAAAAAATCAAGACATGATCATGACATGATAATTAAATTAGACTATGTTTCACTTTATTGGTATATGAGTATGACATGATAACTAAATTACACACTTTAATTTCATGGTATATGAGTGGAATGCAAGTTATATAGGTTACACATGGACATATAGATGATGGAATTTTCTCTACCTAGTGGCCATGTAAATATTAGAGGAATATTATTTTATATATTTCACTACTACATGTTATATATTTGTATGAAACTTATATACCATTTTAAGATACTAATATCACTTAATCATGTCTTTCTACATACTGATATCCGAGATATTGCGATAAGGATATGTTAAGATACTATGATGTGACATTGATACATATGGATGGTATAGGCTAGTATTTACTTGTTCTATGCTCCATTGATTTTGCTACTCTCTTACATGATATTCTATTTTGTGCTTGTCTATTATATGTGGTATTCTTTCTTTCATTATAAAATCATTTTCTCCATTGGGTGTGGCCCTTTGATGTGAAAATTTTAATTTACCTTATTTATAACATTATTATGTCCCTTTTATGTGGCCCTTAGATTTTTTTTATGTGACATTATTATGTCCCTATTTTAAATATATTTATGTCCACTTTCATGTGGACCTTGGCTTTATTTGTTATGACATATTAATTTCACTTATATGCAACCCTTGGTCTTATGTGTGATACTAACACTTACACTTTTTAAGTTTGCTAACATTTAGTGGTGTTATGACCTATATCATGATTTTACTATTTAGTATTATTCAGTGACCCTATTAATTAATGATATATATATATATATACACACACACACACATGACACTTATATACCCTACATTACATGTGTTACATGCATACCTTGATTTACAGAAACATTTCTATGATTACATACTCTTCACATGTTCACATAACATTAAATGATGTTATATTTATACATGTGATGATACCATTAACTCTTATTTTGATATTAGTGTCATTCATAACACATCCCTAATATCAAATGAATGGAATTATAGTGATATTTTCATAGATACAAGAATCTATGAACAAAAAATAAAATAAAATTATAGATTTTAGATTTTAGATACTCAAAATGGGTCATATTACATTGGGATTTTTATAGAGAAAAAATCCTCTATAAACAAAAAAAAAGTATAGATTTTAGATATTCAAAATGGTTCTCTATTAGATGGTTTATTTATGTCATAGATATTCACACATCATACATGTTATGGGGGAATATTTCATGCATATGCACTCACTTTATAAAGACTTGAGTATATATTCATACACATTTGAGAGCATATACATGTGCATATACACAAGTTTTAGGAATAGGAATAACATGTTTTCACATACACATAAATTTGAGATACATACTCTCAAATTTATCATATAGATGCATAAAATTATATATTAGTTGGTACATACTCAAGGGGATAGATATTGATTTATGCAAATATACACACTTTTAGATTTTTGAGGCATCATATTGATTCATGCACATATGTAACAACATAGTTTACATTTTGATGTAAAATGTTTGTCATTCTAATTCACACTTATCAGATATGTGTTCATGATGGGGACTTCAACTTTTTTCATTCCATTTTGATCATCCATTCATTCTTCATTGAGAAAACTTTAGAAAAACTATATAATCAAATATACTTTATTGATGGGGATATGAAAATTTTTCATTCCCTTTCAATCATTCAATTTTTTACATGGAGATAAATTGAGGAAACTTGAATGAGAATATACAATTGAATATGTATTCCATCTATAGTAGTTGATTTAGCTTCTTTGTTTGAACCCATCATGTGGTTCCCTTTTTATATATGTAGTTATTAGGGTTAGTATATTTTGTAATTCTACCCACTTTCATGAGGCTTAGGACATGTTTTCATCCCAACCGTATGGCCTACATAGTTAGATAAATTATGGGCATAGTCACTCTAACTCTCTATGTGCTTCAATAAAGAATCACAAGTTTCTCTAATGTTTCAACAAGAAACCATCATCTTTATAAAATTTTAATATAAACATGGTTTCACCAACACATAGGTGTACTTTCATTTTGTCTTGAAAAATATCAAAAAATTAATTTAATATTTAAAATTTCAATCTATAGACATTGACTACACATGATTGTAGGTTTTTATATTGAGAAACCTACATAGTTAGAGCTTCATACCAAATACAAAGTGTGTTGTACACATAGGCATATTTTGTCCTTTTACTCTATAATTTTCATTACTATACTATAAGGGGTAAATTTACATATATTAAAATAATTTTTTATGTACATGATAATAAAAATATTGAAACATATTTACCATGCATGTCTTGAGCACATAAACATGGTCCTAATCCACCATTATCTAATAAATTCATGATAACATATGAGTTTGAAACTTTATATCTATTGTTACACACCTATAAGAACCTCAATTTTTGAGCCAAACCTTATTAATATGTTATATAGATATCTCTAGACCTTCAATTTAATTTGTTTATACACATGTTAGTTGTGTCATTTTTAGTTAGTATTCTAGTTAAAACTAACCCTCTCCATAATAGTTTGTTCTTAAAATCAAATCTCTCTATAGGATATACCTATTAAGGACTAAAATTTCACCCTAGCTATGTAAGGATATTGTTAAATCCTCCTTACTTGTACTCTTGTCAAACATTAGAATAACCCCATCCTATGGGTATCTAATAATGGGGTCAGACCTCTAGGATTTTTAACAAGGCTAGCTCCTCTGATGCATATTTTAGCTCATTCTCACTAATAAAACTACTAATGAGAAGGAAAAGGAAGAGAGAGAGAGAGAGAGAGAGAGAGAGAGAGAGAGAGAGAGAGAGAGAGAGAGAGAGAGAGAGAGAGAGAGAGAGAGAGAGAGAGAGAGAGAGAGAGAGGTAAACCTAAGATAATAGTGATGATGCACCTAAATTATGGTTTGATCCACCTTAATTGAATCTTAGAACACTAATAAAACTAGTAAAAAATCAGATTCAAGATCCCAAATATTTTTTAAACATTAGTGCTTCATAAAGAGGTTCACCAAATTATATAATCTAAGTTAAATGAATGTAGAGGTATAAAGTAAGACACTAACAAATCATAGTATCCACATATGGGCTTTAATCAAGAGATGTAGAACACTAAACATGACCTATAGAACTAGATCAACTAGTAACTAGGTGATATCATAATTTTATGAGGGACAAACCTCTACCACATATGAAAATATGACATTTACACACTATACCAAAGCAATGAAATCTCAAGCATGTTCTTCTATTAATTTGAAATAGGTTACAAGTTATATCTTGGTAGAGTTTGGTCATGCCCAAGGAATCAAGTAGATAAAATATAGAGAAGACCCATTTTTTGGCTTAAAAGCCTTTATATATAGTATAAGGGAGAAATAAAGATGGAAAAATGCATTGGAGAGAAGAGGAAAGTCCTCAAAGTCAAGAAGTGAGGTGGTAGAAATTGATTTCTTCCTACTTGCATGCCTCGATCAATAATGGATCCTTTTTATGACACTAGTCCTGAGCTCCTCTTATTGGCTAAGAGTGTCCCACTAGAGACCAATGTTTATCATATCATGACCAAATCTATTTGAGCATAATCAAAACCCCTAACTACCTCTTCAAATACCAACTCACTATCTTAGGACCCTAAGTCCACTGACCTAATCATGAGGATGAAATCCTAAAATTGTGTTACTAACAATCATGACATGCCTAGAGTGGTGGAGTACCTACTTAGTTGATGATGGGTACCCTTGCATTTATCACATAATTATTCTATTTTAATGTTTTGATCATAGGTCCCACCTATAGATGGAAAAATAATCTAAGTACATTGGTTTTCCTATAGGCCTTATATTAAACTAGAGCCATAAACCATATAGGACCTTTTAGACTCCATTGGGTTTGAATATACCCACTTTATCTCTATAGGAACCAAGATCTCATACATTCATACATACATCCTTCTAAAAATGGTGAAAATTGATACATAAACAACCCTACCTAAGAAAAAATAGGAACCATAGGTCCATATTTAGACTTAATGGTGATCCATATGTGTTTCTTATATCTTATTACATGGCTATGTCCCTTTAATGGTGTTAGATCAAGATTTCAAGGTGACAAGAAGACCCTTTAAAACTTTGATTTCCATAAAAGAATGGCTTTAGTTTGAATCCCATCAAAAACTTTGCACTCTTATTCACTCTAATTGATTGTTTATTATGACTCGACTTGTTGATGCAAGTTTACCCATCTTGCACCATTAATGCTACTCAGTATGAAGCAATATGAGTTATCGATCTGCTTCTTGACTTTTCAACCTCATCCAAGATTATGCCACATAGAAAATGGATGTTAATACTTAGGATATTACTATTAGTCTACCATCTTACATGCTTACACCATGTGTTTATCTCTCAAACTATCTAACTATTTAACTCATCTATCACTATTATATCAAGATGTACAATCAAGTGAGGATTGTTGATCTTGTTGGGACCCACTATTTTAAAGCCAATGACTAGTTCATGATCTCAAATTTGATAGCATACTAGATGTCAAATTATCTTCATGTGATAATCATTGATGTTCATGTGACCATTAAATTTAAAATTTAAAGGACATATTTTATACAAGCTTAAACTTGATGTTAGTGTGAATGTCTCACTACACAGGTCCAACTTTAAAAGCTTCTAACTCTAACTAGAAAGATTCAATGGGTCTAAAATTTTTTTAGGATGATCCTGGCATGTAGAACTACATTTGCACTTGGTTTATTGGTAATGAAATGTTTCTTAAGTAATATATAAACTTCACAAGCTAGCAAGTTTATTTTCTCTTGCATGATGTCTTAATGATAGTCGAGCTCATTTAGCTAACTTAATTAAATCTAGCTAAGGAACTAACTTTGTACATGCATAACTCTATCATTGCTTCATTAGAGGACCCAAAACTTATTTCATGTGTTCTATTCACAATTTTGAACAAACCCATATGACCAAATATTTTTTACTTGTCCACTCATGTGAGATTTGGCCTTAACTAACTACCCACTTGGCATTTCTACCACTACACCCAAGATGCCTAAATGAACACAATGAAGAGCTAGATGTATCCCTTGCATTTCCAAACCTATTATAATCACCCATAGGGTATATATAATATGGTCCATTATACAAATGTTTAAAACACATGATAACATATATACTTCATCGAACTATGCAATAACTTCTTATATCGATCACAAATGGCCAACATCTTTGACGACTCATAAGGGTTTCATGCCTATCTATACAAAAGAACCTAGACCATGTGAATAGTTTATTTTGTTGGTCTTGGAGTATCTAATATAGATCTAATATATTAACTTGGATTTAGAATTGGATACCAATCCTACTCTAACCTCTCTTGAAATAAATACAAAGACCAAAAAATAACAAAATAGAATAGAGTGCCTAAGGCACTTATTGAAATGAAACTAACCTAGAAAAAAATAAGGATATCAAAAAAATGTTCTAAAGAATCAATTAGAGGTATTTGAATAAAACTAATCTAACATATATGATCTAAAACTATGTA
Source organism: Torreya grandis (assembly GCA_037957365.1). Classification (NCBI taxonomy): domain Eukaryota; kingdom Viridiplantae; phylum Streptophyta; class Pinopsida; order Cupressales; family Taxaceae; genus Torreya; species Torreya grandis. The sequence continues at coordinate 299,622 of JARHVA010003176.1, forward strand.
CCTTTCCTCCTAGATCAAAAGGAAAGTTTGACAATTTTCTTACCTCATGGGATGATGAACTGAATGAGGCATGAAGCTCCTTAATTATTGGTGTTGATGCATGATTATTCTTTCTTACAAATATTATCCTCTTTATCATGATTTTTAATGAGAAATAAGTAACTCCAAATAGGTCAACTATATGCACCCAAATATCCTTAGCTTTCTCATATGGCTTGTCTACTATAACCTCCAATAGTGGTTCATGAGGCATACCTCTTTGATTTCCATGGTGTCTTAAAAAAGATTGGGATTCTTATTTGATTCAATTTCCTCAAGATAATCAAGGAGTTTTTCATATTCTACCTAAATTTAGTCATTTTCCTCCGTGGGAAACTCTCTATCCACCTTCTCAAGCACTTGATATTCAACTTAACCAAGATCTTCGAGCCCTTGAAAGAGCTTCATTTAAAACTACTCATCATCTTTGTCCTCCTCTTTATTTATAACCACTACTTATTTAGTATTCTCTTCATGATGCATGATTACTTGAATATGTTATTATTCATGTTGTAAAGTATTAATGGAATCTTTATAAGACCCCATATACTACACTATCTCATCATCCAAGTCTGTCATCTTAAACTCACCAATCTCACCCATCAAATCATTGTAAAACTATTACCAATGGTCTTCTTCTTTAATAATAATCTATACCTTAACAAAGGATCTATGTGATTTATTCTCATGATTACCTTCTAATGAAATATGATCTTGTACTTGATTTATATCAACTACCACAAGATCTTAAGAAAAATCTTGGTCTTGGAAAACTGATATGTAATCAAGAGGTTCTCGATAAATAACCTCTCAATGCACATCTAAGAATTCTTCCTCTTGGATATCATTTTTAGCTTGCACTTACTCCTGTAGTTCATCTTATTTTCCATAATAAATACTAAGACATGTTTTCTTTCATGAAGTGGTGTCCCAATACTCATCTCCTCTTTTGTCTCTAATAATTCATCATTATTAGTTTTGAGTTCAACATGGAATTCACCAATTACCTCTTAAAGGAGTGGCATAGGATATTATTGAGATGGCCCCAAATGAGATGAGACATGTGTGACACCTCCTTGGTTTAACTACTTGTATTTAAATGTCGTGTCTTCCTCTTCCTTTGGCATACTACTCTAGATATATTTCCAACATGGAAATGACCTAGACTTTTGAGGAGGGAGGGATGGGGTTTGAATGACCTTAGATTTTCCTAACTATATGACTTGATCACAAGATGGGAAAGACCAAGGTTCTACTTCAATATTTTTATTATGCTTCTCCTCCTCTTTCCTTGGCTTCATCTCCAACTCTCTGATCTACTTATCATTATTCTCTCAGAATATATTCGCTTTAAGGTGGTCAGGAACATAAGAAGGCTCTTGAGGAGGAATGAGAGATGTTTGCATAAGTTCAAATAATTCTTCAATTTGGTCTCTTAAATCCATATTTACCTCATTTTGCCTACCCCATTAATTTACCACTTTGTTCTATCTTGGAACCTTGAAGGACATCATAAGGGGCTCTTGAGAAAGGATGGATTATTGAACCCTAACAAAAAAGCTATTCAACAATAATATTCTCCTTTATTTGATAGTTATCTTGGATGGATATACAATAAATAAAGGTCTAATGAACACATTAGGAAATTAGTATATTCAAAAATGGAAATTAGAAATGCCTCCTAAGGAGGAATGGATGGAACATAAGAAGGTTTAGGTGGTATATATGAAGGCACATAAGGTTGGTGAGGTTAGACCTATTGTTCATTAAGGCCTTTTAGCTTCTCCTTAATTCTTTGAAAGTGATGACCTACATCCATCATCTCACTTATGAGATTGTTCTAATTTATTCTCTCAACAAGTGCCCATTCTTTTTTTATTCACTACAATGAGTCTCTCACATGATAAATTAGGTGAGTAGTGACATCTTGGCCATAAATTTTCTATAGGCACAACTCTAGTGCATGTTTTTCAAGGCTTATATAGATGTCTCATGATATAGATGTCTCATGATATAGTTGATAAGGAGTAGTATCATGATGGGATTTATGTTCATATGGAAGATTAGGGTAATATTCTTGAATATATGGCTGATATTTATCATTATGTTACTAGTAAAGGGTCATCAAGAAGGTAATAGCCATTCCCTTGATAATAAGGATCATGAGAAAGTTTCCGTGGCTCCTCATAACTCTGATAGAAGTGTTTGTAGGCCTGATTAGACTCATATGGATCATGTTAGGGATGCATATAAGGAGTTAGATAATATGGATATTCACCATAGCTATTCATTTTGACCTCATATATCAAATGAGATGTAAAACCCAATTATAAACTTGATTGAGACATACCTAGTCTACTCATTACTAGAATCTCTGTTTTAGAGTTGTCATTGATGTTTGTTTGCTTGCTTCTAAAATATGATATAGGAAATACACACTAATAATATTTCTCTTCTTTTGGACCTGATCCCACTGGGCATGCTAGAACTGTTACAGACTAAAACTTCACCCTAGCTAAGTAAGGATATAGTTTAATCCTCTTCACTCAAACTCTAGTCCAACATTAAAATGACCCCAGGCTATGGTTATCCTATAATGGGGTCAGGCCTCTAGAATTTTTAATGAGACTAGCTCCTCTAATGCATCTTTTTAGTTCATTTCTACTACGAAAACTACTAATGAGTAAGGAAAACTAGAATTTTTAATGAGACTAGCTCCTCTAATGCATCTTTTTAGTTCATTTCTACTACGAAAACTACTAATGAGAGAGAGAGAGAGAGAGAGAGAGAGAGAGAGAGAGAGAGAAACATGAAAGTTAAACCCAAGCTAATAGTGGTGAAGCACCTAAATTATGGTTTGACCCACCTTGATTGACTCTTATAACACTAATTAAATAATTGAAAGACCAAATATACGATCCCAAAAAACTATTATATATCAGTGTTTCATGAAGAGGTTCATGAAATGATCTAAGCTAAGGGAAATGAATGGAGAGGTATAAATTAAGACACTAACTAGTAATATTATCCACATTCAGGCTTCAATCAAGAGATGTAGAACACTAAACATGACATACATAACTAGATCAACTAATAACTAGGTGAGATCATAATTTGATGAGGGAGGAACCTCTACCACATATGAAAATTTGACACTTACACACTATAATATAATAATGAAATCTAAAACATAATATTATATTCATCTTTAAGAGGTTACAAGCTCCATCTTAGTAGAGTTTTCTCATGCATAAGAGAGGGAGTAGATTAAATATAGAGAGGATCCATTTTTGGCTCAAAAGCCTCTATATATAGTATAAGGGATAAAGAGAGATGTAACAATGAATTAGAGAGAGGAGGAAAGTCCTCAAGGTCAATAAGAGAGGTGGTAGCACTTGATTTATTCATTCTTATGTGCCTTGATCAATAATAGATCTTTTTTTCCCCATTAATCCTCGATCTCCTCTCATTGGCTGAGAGTGTCCCACTAGAGACTAGTGTTTATTACATGATGACCAAGTGTGTTTAAGAGGAATAAAATCACCTAATTGCCTCTCTAAACACCATCTCACCATCTCAGCAACCTAATTCCACTTGACCTAATCATGATGATCAAATCCTTAAATCTTGATACTAAAAATCATGTTATATTTAGAATGGCAAAGTACCTTTTTTTTCATGATGGGAACCCTTGAATTTATCACATATTCATTCCATTTCCATCTGTGGATCATATTTCTTACCTATAAATCAAAAACCAATCTAGTTTTCAATCTAAGGACAATGGTTTTCCTATAGACCTTCTATTAAAATAATCCCATAGACTATATAGCACCTTTTGGACTCCATCAAGTCTGAATAGACCCACTTTATCTTTGCAAGATCCAAGAGTTCATATATGCATACATAGATATTTCTAAAAATAGTGAATAATACTACATAAAGAACCATTCTTGAGTATAAATAGGAACCTAGGTCCATATTTAGCCTTAATGGCAATCCATATATGTTACTTATATCTTATTTCATGGTTGTGTCCCTTTAATAGCATTAGATTGAGATTTCATGGTTAAATGGTGACCCTATAAGACCTTAATTTCCATAAAAAATGGATTTAGTTTAACTCCCATAGAAAAATTTAGGCTCTTCTTTATTATAATTGGCTATTGATCATGACTTGGATAGTTGATGTAATTTAACCCATTTCACAAATCTAATCTTACTCGGTATGAAGCAATGCAAGTCATCAATCTACATCTTGACTTGTCGACCCTATCGAGGCTTACACCACATGTCAAATTCATAATAATATTTAGGATCATATTTTCAATCTACCATCTTAGTATCTTACACCATGTGTTGATCTCTCAAGCTATCTAACTATTTGACTCATCTCACACCATTGGATTGAGATGTATAATTAAGTGAGGACCATTGATCTTGCCAGGACCCACTTTCTAAAATCAAATGGATAATTCATGATATTAAATTTATGTTCTTTAAGATGTCAAATGATGTTCATATGAACATCATTAATGTTCATACAACTATCAAATTTAAACATTAAGATACTTTTTTTAGTTTAAACTTGATGTTAGTGTGAATGTCTCACTACACAAGTCTAACTTTGAAAGATTCTAACTCAAACCAAAAAGCTCATGTGGGTCTAAAAATCTATTAAGATGATCTTGGTATGTATAACTACATTTTCACTTGATCCAAAAGTCACACAAGGTTTCCTAATCAAGATATAAAATGCAAAATTTGGATAGTCTATTTGCTCTTGCATGATATCCTAGTGAAGGTGGAGCTTATTTGGCTAACATAGTGAAATATGGCTAAGGATCCAAATTTTCACATGCATAAATCTATTCTTGATTCATCAAAAGAACCTAAAATTATCATATACATTTTAGGAATAATTATAAACAAACCCATATGACCAAATCTTCTTGACTTGTCTACTCATATGAGAGTTAGCCTCAACTAACTGCCTACTTAACATTTCTTCCACTAGACCTAAGATGCCTAGATGAACACAAAAATGAACCAGATGTATCCCTTGAATTTTCACACTTTTTACAATAACTTTTGACATCCCATATGGTCTTTGAAATATGTTCCATGCTTAAAATGTATAAAACACATTAGAACCTATATGCTTCATCAAACCATGTAAGAGCTTCTTATGTGGGCCAAAAATGGTGAACAATACCCATTTTTCTAGTGTTTTGATGTGTCATAAACTACCAAATTGGACTCACATATAAAAAAATAAAGGTCTCATTCATAAAAGGTGAACATTTATCTAGTACACACCTAAATAGTATTATACATTAAGAAAATCTACATTTTTCTTTCCAAATTATGAATCTACCACTAGGAGAAATCACAATCTAAGTTTCAAGTATTCCAAAACAAATTCTAAAAAATAATTATCATGTATCAAATTAGAATCACTATTTTCATGTGTATCAAGGGAGAAAAACATCAAAATCTAGTTCATTTACTTACTAGCTGAACTATGCATGAACTTGGTTGGGTTTGTAAGAGTATTGTATTTTTAAGTGGTTAATCTTGAATCATATTAATTTATGCTCAAAATTGTTCCTATTCCAATTATTGGCACTATGGTTAGTTTTATGCATTGTAATGATTTTACCATTTTTTAATGGATTTTGAATCACTTGTTAAAGCAACTCTTAACCTTTTATCATGAACTATGGGTTGTTTGCAAGAAAATTAGGATTATATTATCATATGGTCAGTCATATGGGTTGTTTGAAAGCACAAAGCCATTTTAGTTTAGCATAATATGTTACCTATCTTGACAATGTCAAGGTTAGATAATAAGTGTTTTTTTCCATTTGGTGACTAATGATTATAGATGCTTCATTTTAATTAGTTGATGTAAATATGGGGACATATAATATCCTATTTAAACCTAGAGTTAATACTAACCTAGAATGATTGATGTGTAATTAATTTATGAATATAAATTAGGTAGAATTAGTATAAATGTTGGTTTTATCCATGTGTTTCATGTTGAAATAGTAAAATTGAATATTATAAATGATTTATTGAAATCTAAATGTGTGATTTAATTTTACATCAATTGAGAGTCATTGTGAGGAAAGCAATTAGTAAAATTATATAAGGTTGTGGAAGTTATTTTTTCATAATCATTAACTCTTTATGTTGATTATTTCCTTCAATGAGTATGACATAGCTACTATTATGTATTATAGTTTTGATTGAAATTAGTTAGTTTAAAATTGGTGCCTAGAACATAAATGAATGGTGCTTGATTATATTCCAAAATGAATAGCTAGGTTGTTCTAAATAATAAGATACTAGGTATGAGTAAATTAAAACATGACACTTACATTTTTGATAAACATGCATAGCTAAGTGATTATTTCATTAATTACATTCACATTCTATTATGTAAAATAATGAATGTTGATATTTAATTATTACTTGTTAAGGTGTTTAGTAATATAGGTATTAGAATTGAAATTGTCCTTGTTTGATTTTTGCCTCTTGTGAAATTTGAAGGAATCAAGTATTATATAACTGTATAGTATATTAATTACTTACATGTAAGTTGAACTATATTATTATATGTGATGAATTTTTGTGGGTTACTATTTTATATATTATTATTGATAAAAATGGCTCTATCGATAAGTTGCATCTTATTTGAATTAATAAATTACTCATGAAATTACATCTTATTGTATGGATGATATATGAAAGTATGAACACATGTGTCCTAAATTTATATTTATGCTTGATATTTGTAAAACATGTTTTTCCATGATGCTTATGAAATTAGTGTGTTAAACTATTATCAAGAGTGAGGTGATAATCCTTCTATAAACTAGCTTATTTTTGTGACATGTTTACTGCATGGAAAAGGATTATATTGGTTAGCTCTTAAGTTCTTACATTTATTGTTCTTATTATCCATTTTTGTGAACTCAAAAATTGGATGGAAATAGGATATATAAATTTAAATGCATTTTAATCCTCTATGGTAGTTCTAGGAGAACTTGGTGCTTGCATGGGAACTATTCTTATAAGGTTGTATTCAATTATATTATTTTTAATATTGGTTCTTAAATACTTAGATGGTTTGTTTAGTTGTATTATTATTAAGGTATTGTACTAAATCATTAATTATTATCTTCACCTTTTATCATAATGGCTATGAGCCTCTAAACAAGTATGTTCTTATCCTAACCTTGGTTGATAGTCTTTGAGTTAGATGGTACTACACCTTGAAGGCAAATCCCTTAACAAATATGTATTGGTAATAATATTAGCCTACTTTTTATATGGGGATCATAAATAATCATGGTCCTTAATCAATGAAGGAATACATTATTGATTCATGTTACTAAAATTCTTCCTATTTGTTGCCTAAAAATTGAAATAAACATTGTGTAATAATAAGAGTTGAGTTCAAGATTAAGTCAGTCTTGAGAAAGTATAAATTGTTTGAAAGAGTTGAGTTATTAAAAGGACATTTTATTTTTTATTGGTCGAGAGAAGTGGATGTAACCCTATGTTACAAGCTAGTTATCTTAATATTTCCTTAAATAGGATACTATGATCATGAATTTACATATCTTGGATTAATTAAGATTGAATACCTATATTGGAATGGGAATAAAATAATGTTGGCATTTATTTATACATTAGTAATATAATATTAGAAGGGTTTTAAAATATTTATTTGGGTCCAGTAGAGTTCATTTTAAATAAGTTTAATAATTCAAATATCATATCAACTATATAAAAAAATTAAATTAAAAAAATGAGTATATGAAAAAAT
>JARHVA010003176.1:312500-320000 GCA_037957365.1 Torreya grandis
CATACAAATATTTTAATGCTTTTCATGTTTTCCATGTAATAATTTTAAATGTTTAAGTATTAATGATAACCTATTTAGTACAAGATGATTTCAAAAGTGTGAGTTCATGCTTATCACATTTTTTGTACTCAACTAACTTTATGAGTTTAGTTGGTGGTGTGGGTTCTTTATCTATGATTTCCCATAAAACATTAATTATAAAGGTGTTATACATCTTTCTAATCCATTCTTTGTAATTTTTAGGTGATAATTTAGAATTTCAAATATCAGACTAACAATTTTAACCATGATTCTAAAGAATAATCAACTCAAAAAAAGGGAATGCTATTGAATTTTTTCCTTTACCTTCCAAATACAATAAATTTTGGGACTTGTAAAAAATATAAAATAACTACACCCTTATTACACCAAAAATTAACTTTTCACCACTTATAACTCTATTCAGATCAAAAATAAGATTTTAAAAAAAAAAGTTAATCAAAAGATACACCAATGCGTTATGAACTTATAACCTCCACTTTCCTAATAAATTGACAAAATTAATTCATCCAAGGCATCTATAAGCATTTTTATAATTTCAGCAAAGGATTCACTATTTAAAATTTATTTTTCCTTGGTTACCAAAATAAGAAAAAAATTACTTGTGGGTGAAATTAATTTCATATGAAAAAATTCGTGTAAGTATAAAATTATTTCACATGAAAGGCTGATGTTTGGTGTTTAGAGGGGACCCAATGAACATTTTCTTGGAAAAAAAATATGTTTTCATTTTACGTACATGTTGGTCACACTCTTAGTGAACATGATCTTTTTAAGGATGAGCACCTTGATCTGATCAGTGTCAGAATTACATAGCTAATAAAAGCTTTAGAGTTTGACTCAGTAGGAATTTTTTTTTTGAAAGCTCGTGATACTCATCACCACCACATAAATGAGAGCACACTTGGGAAACTAATTAGTTACACATTAGCTAAATATGTGATATTGTTTTTTGATAATGGTACTCAAGTATATCTAATTTGCTATATATTTAGTAGTAATAATGCCTTGTGAATTGAATATTTAATCTAAATGTACATATTCCAATCAAATCCAAAGTATTTGGTTTACATCCTCCCACCAATATCTATATAACTGCACTTTTATCCACTGTACAAAAATATATTTGACTTGACCTCCTCTCAAGTGTCGTATAGGCTTTTGGTGAATCACATAGTGTATAAAAACAAATATTTCTTTCCTCTTTTAATCCTCCAACCAGGATCTAATACCACTTTTACAGCCAATTTAATGATGAATAGTTCACAAAAAATGTGTCCAATATGAAAATATTATTTATTTTTGTACAGGGTAAGCTTTAAAAATCTTATGGAGAAGAAGTTGGTTTAAAAAAATAACTCACAGGTGTAACCAACCTATCAACGAACAATAAACATAAACTAAATAAAACATAAACAAACTAAATATTTTGGATCATAAAATAATCCAACACTATGTAGGGATGTGAATCATCAACCCACATTGAGAGATGTGAATAGTGTGTTAGAGGATCCATTGTAACCTTTTGAAAAACATGCATATTAGTTGAAGATATCTTAGTATATTTGAAATCTTAGATGGTAATATCCAATGCAATAGGTTGTAAATCAATCTTGGGATGTGGATGATCAGTCATTGTATGTATGATATAATATAACTATATGAGTTTTATCTCAATGATTCTTGATAGTATAAACTAAAACTTAATAATGTATAACTCTAAGGACTAGAGTGAGATATGCAAGAAGTAAATGTAAATGTGGCATAGAATTTATGATGTTTAAATATCGAAATATGTATATATTGAATCCCATAATAAATAATATTAATCACTAACAACATATGTTATCATTTCATAGAGTCTCATCATATAAAATATATGGGTACATGCTCAAAAGGTGTTGAGGATAAATAATATATTACTTTATTAAATCATTATTGTCATAATAGAAATCTTCAATACATTGATATTTCTCATCAATATCAAATGTTTGTAAAGGTTCAACCAAAGCAACCATATAGTTCATTAATAAATAGTAAAATATATTCATTTTTGAAATTAAAAAATATGTGACTATTAGGACTATCTACTATTACATTATTATTTTTATAATTATGAAATTCCTAGTATTGCATTGCAATGAAATAATAATGGCATAACATAAAATAGTAATACATGATTAAGTACATGTAGATGTTGATACCCTAATATTTCTCAATATTATCAACTAAGGTAGTATTCGAATTATATTTACAATGCCATATCCAAGTGTATGAAGGAAATGAATACCATAAATATTGAATCAATTTGTGTTATATATCAAAAAACCATGTATTTATTATCCTTACACAAAAATAATAATGACCAAATGTGTGATATGCAGTGAATATGTCTCTAGAGAATCATCAATAGTTGTAATTGGTACATTTTCATGTGTCAATGATGTTTCATTAGGATATAGTTTTTATTCTTATAGAATTTCATCATTAATGAATTGAGTGATCAACATATGGATTATGAATATATGTGTCAAGTAAAATTATATGAAGATCAAAAATTTCTTATATTTTATTTTATAAATCAATAATTTATTATTTGTATATCCTTTGATTTTATGGTATCTACCATATTTCATTATAATATATTTTCACATGTCTAATATTAAATTATCAAATTGGTGGTAACATAACTATGTTCATTTCTAGTAACCTCTTTAATATAATATCTTGATAATTAAAAAAATTTAGAAATCATTGTGATCCACTTGATGAAGGCATAAGATTTTTTGGAGGTGTCTCTCTCTTCTTAGCCAAAGTTATATATGTATGCATGTTATGTGCATGTCTAGTGGTATCATGGTCTAAATAATAAAATCTATTATTATTTACTTAATAATGTCACCTTTAACATAAGTTCACCATACATTACTTGTTCACACATATGTATATTATTCAACATTACCTCACATCCATATGCTTTGTATGGGTTTGACCCTCCCATTTTTTGTCAATCACCTACATGAACTTCTTATCTTGTGGAAAACCAACTAAATATCTTACTCAAAAACATCTAGATCATTAGATCCACTTTCCTATCTCCTAGACACTAATGTTATACTCATAAAGTTTCATTGATGAAAATGACCTGAGGGTGATGTTAGTGACACTAATGTCAAGTTCATAAAGTTTCATTGATGAAAATGACTTGAGCACAATATTAATGACTATAAATAGATAATTTTATGAATTAAATAATTCCTATGGGTCGATCCATTTTTATAACATGTAGGTTACTTAATAAATCACCTATATGGACCAATATAAATAAAAATTAAACCCACTCTTAATAGATAATTGGAACTTGACTATCAATCTCCCATACATTACTGCACATTGCGAAAATATATGATATTATTCCCAAATTTTGAATCAGTCCCTAGGAGTAGTCACTAATTATGTCTAAAAGCACATCAAGCCAAGTCAAGGGTGAATATTTTCAAGTATATAAACATATATTCCATGTGTATTCATATAATAAAGGTGCATAGTTTCACATTCACATTAAGGGGAAGAAATATTTGTGGATTTAACTCCCTATTTGGAGTATTGCATATAAAGACAACCATCAATCATCAATTGGGGTGATTTGGTTCAACTTGTCCCATTAAACTTCCCTAATTTTTATAGGTTTCTATCTCTCACAATTGATACTAGGGTTTAAATAAAAAAACTAATTTCTACTATTGCACACAAAATTAAGTCTCAATATCACACATACAAACATATCACAAGTAGGTGTACCTTATTTTACATCCATAGATATCCAATTAAGCCATAGTAATGTTATTCATGCATGTTGGCACATCTTCCCTAGTGTAACATCACTAACCCAACTTGCATAAATAATTAGTTTCACATCGACTCATAGACCTACTTCCATCCTTTTTATAATATTATAATTTAGTCATAATTAGTCATTAAATCAAAAAAATTAATTATAATTATATCTTTATAACTTATCATATTTATAATATGCCACTTGTTAAATTTATTTTAGTAGTTAACATTAATATTTATGATTAATTATCTTACTTTACAATTAATTTGTGTATCTTGATTCGGGTTACATAATCCAAATTAGGATAAAACATATTGGTAAACCTGAATATTTATCTAATTGTGTCAAAACCCTTGAATCCCTTAGATTTTCATCCATATATGTGTTTCATACTTGTGCCTTAATATTTTAATTCTAGTCCTAATTTCTCATTTCCCCTCATATTATAAATTAAACATCACCATAATGAATGAATAAATTATTTACTTTTTAACTCAATCCATGATTTTAATCCTTTCATATTATTCTAATTTTATATATATATATATATATATAATTTTTAGAAATGATATAATCAAATTGATCAAATCTTCATCTGATACTAATATTGAAATTAATAATAAAAAATATCATGCCTTCCTCATATCATATTTTCATGACATCTAATATGAGTTTCTTCCATTTACCACAAAATGGAAATTGGAATTCATGACTCTTTTGTTCCACCTTTCTCTAGACCTCATAGTGGTACAAGTTATTATCTTGCTCCCACTATTCTCCCATGGATTATCTTATATGTGTTGGTCCATGTTGTCACCACTTATTAGTAGGGTGCCCCACCATGTCTATCAAAATTAAGATGTTCAACATGTTCCCCCTCAACCACCTCTAGCTCCAATGAATCAATAAAATCAGCCCACATGATATGATGTAATTGATCAACTAAATAAAACCCATGCTAATATTTATTTTCCAAAATATGAAAATATCAATAGTTTACTAATATATATCATATGAAGCATTATGTATAAAAACTCTCCCTAATGACACAAAACCAAGATTTTTTGACCATCATAAATACATTCAAGGATATAGAAAAATTAATCACTTTTGACAAAGAATATTTACCCACACAACATACAATAAAGAACAAATTTCCACTATTAATTTAAGTAGAAGTGTAATATAAAAAAGTAAACCATGTATTGGTGGATGGATAATGGTTCCAGATTAAATATTTTAAACATAAATTATTACAATAATTGGGCATCCATATGTATAGTATCCACAAATAATACCAAAGCATAAAATGATTTGACATCACTTTGTGCCAAGAACATGGGGTAATATCATTATATATACAAGAGGATTTAAAATGGTACCTATTATATTTTAGGTTATTATTATTACTAATTTTATACATAAAAACATGATTTTGGGACAACCATGGATTTATTCCATGGAATTATTAATATATACGTTACACCAGTGTATGAAACTCTTGTTTGAATGCTTTCTTATAAATTAATTTTATATGATGATCCTTATAAATATTATAAAATGACATAATATACAAATGATAATTAGGTGGAAGATCATTATATAATTCCCCCATTACAACCAATACCAATACATCAAATTCATACATATAAAGTGGGAGAATCAAGTAAGGTCAATGAAATTTAACCAATTATGACACACAAATATTAAATAGAACATGAACCACAAGCTAATATAAATAAAATGGAAACCATTCCCAATCTTTCTTTCATGGTGAATTAAAAAATATAAGATAGAATGTGTATCTAATAGAAAATGTAGTTGATCTACAAATTAATCCTATCTCATAGAAAATAAATCATACTTATACTTTCGCTTGTTGGTACATTTAGACAATCAGGGTGATGACCAAGATGGATCATCTAGACCTAACCAAGGGTTCTCTTAACATAATAATATCACTAGAGAGGGTTCCATAACCTCTAGTTAAGAAACACCATGTAATAACCCTAGATAGGTCATATGGTTTCTATATTCACAAAGTATATGAAAAGTAAAGTAAGACCTAATCAATATATCAAATAAAATTATGACACAATGTGGGAACAATAAACATAAAAATTAAACACACATAGAATATATATAATTAATACAATGTATAGGAAATCCTAATGCATGGGAGAGAAGTACAAATTCAAATCTATCTACTTTAACAAAGGAGAAACAAACTTAGGAATACTTGCCTTTGAAGATAAACCCACCAAGTCTCAATATCTCCCTTGGCCAAGGTGATTTTTTATATGTTGTTGTGATATGTAAGGATAATAAGTTAAAGTCATATCTATGATACACAACTTATCTATGCATCCAAAATACTTCTCCCCAATATAATATTTGTATCCACAAGTGTAGTATTAGAACTCTAATCAATGTTCCTAAAGTATGATGGTGGATAACCAAATACATAATATATGTTCTTATTCTTCTCTTCCTAATAAATTTTTAAAATTGATGTGTATATATATTTTAATCTAACCCTAAACCTTTGTAAAATTTTAGTTGATAAGGTTGGCCCAATTCAACCTTCTATCATTAATTGATAAAAGTAAGTTAGGTCCTGCTCTGGGTTGGCCAAGGCTAACCTAGTCTTGTAAAATGCTAATATTAATTTGAATATAGGTTTCACCTAGGCTAACATTATTTTATAAATATAAAAATGTTTTTTAGGCTTAGGTAAGGGTTGAATAAGGTAATAAGTTACTTGAGAGAGTGTGTAAGGAAAGAAACAAAGCTTAGAGAAGTTTATAGGAGATGGTTGTGTAGATATTAAGTGGTGGTATAACAGACAATAATATTTTGAAGCACCAATGCTTTACACACCCCTTTCTTAACGCACCTTTTAAGGTGTGCACTTATATATATATTGATACTCGATGGGTTTATACAATAGATAAAGCATAACTAATTGATAAATTTTTAAAATGTTATGTATATACATATGCCCTACTAATAGATCATCATGTGTCATGTAGGTGCAACATGGGATGGTACATTAGGAAAACAATACAGCAACACACAACATCAAAGATAAATAAATTATAGTAAGAAGTGAATAAGGTAAATGAAAGGATGGAATTGAAATATACATTACTTTACTTACCTTAGGGCTATAGGTAGGGAATGAAGGGAAAGAAATGTGAAGGTTTTTAATGTAGATAACATTAGGTGAACCTATAAAAATTAATTAAAAATTTAAAATAAAAATACTAATGTATATGTAATATGTGAAAATATTCTCTATAATGTAAATATTCTAAAACAACTTGTGGTTTAGAAAAAGAGCTAGTAGAAACAAAGATATGGTTGAAAAATGGAATCTAGTTGTAAATATTTGATAGGTAAATAATTTTGAATAGTAAATACAAAAAGGGTGAAAATCAATTCATTTATTATTTTATTATTTTGAGAAAATGTTACTGGCAGAGACATAATTTGAGCCTAGAGGGTGACCATGGTTAGGAGATGATAGGTATGACATGGAGGACACGTAGTGGCCACAATGGGTGCAATACATGTAAGAAAATTATTGATTTAATTTTTTTGAGAATTTTTAATATAAATTA
>JARHVA010003176.1:325000-480000 GCA_037957365.1 Torreya grandis
CTAGGTACAAATGAGAAACACTAAGAGTTTAGTGACCATCAAAATATAAAGGATACATACTCACAATAAGCACAAAGTTTTATAGGCATATAGGTGAGATACTAAGATAAACTTGTTTTGGCTACATAAAGTTGTATAGGCAAATAGGGGAGATACTAAGATCAGTTTATGTTGGTTATATGAACAATAAAATTAACCTACCTCCTTATAATATGTTCCCTATTCCTCAAGACCTATTATAGATTTTTCAGTCTACTACAAAGATTGGGTACTTTTGTGAGAACGTAGGTAGCACCTATAGTTTTTTTTAATTCTCCTATCATAATATACTAGTCTACTACACCCCAATAGATTTTGACTCTATCATGAGGCCAATTGTGGAGTTTGAGTTTATAAATAGGATATGTGTTATAAACAATGTCTTTTATTGTCATTATACTTTTAAATGCATATGTTACCTTTTTGAATCATTGACTTCTATTTATATGATTTGGATTTTAACTTTTTTATGGCTTTTATGATTCCTGCTCTATATAGATTTGAAATAACCAACATGAGTGATAGAAGTGATACACATGAATGAGATTTAAACATTAGTTTTAATGAGGCTAAGTATCTAAAAAATGACTAACTAAAAACTTAAGATTACCTATGAAATAGTATGTGATCTCAAGTTTAAACCAAATGCATTCTTAGTAGGTGAAATGAAAATAAAGGAATAAAAGGAGATGAAAGTAGATCGGTAAATAATAGTAGTACAATGATAATTCTTTTTTCTAACTAATCATATGGTAGAGAGAGATTACTAAGGGAATCAAGTTTTTTATAACCAAATAATATAATAATTATGTTTTTTTTAATGAGATAAGATAGAAAACAATCATTGCAAAATAAAAAAATAATGAAAGAAGTGAACTCATACATGCAAGTGTGCAATCATGAAAAGAATAATAAGAATCCATAACAAAGTTGAAAATAAATGAAACCATATAAAACATATAAAGCATAATATAATTATTCATGTAAAATAGATAAGTGAAACCAAATTTGACAAATAGTATATATATATATATATATATATATATATATATATATATATATATAAAACACAATGTCATGTTCACTAATACTAATAAATTTGACCATAAATATTATCCATGACATCTAAAACTTCTCTATGAAGATGGATTCCAATGGTAGCTAGAGTCTCATCAATATTTAAAAAATGTTTTGAAAAGACTTCCTTTTTAATCTCCTTAACTAAAAATTTAGTTTTAGTTAATGAGGAAACACGATCATGAGGGATATCATGCATAGGATAATATAGGAGGTTAATAGATGTCTAAATGGGAATAATATATGTGGGATAAGAAGGAAGTACAACCTATAGAGAAAGAAGAGCCTTCTTGTGTGTGAAACTTATGTAAGGAGGAATGATTGATGTGGGTGTCAACTATGGGTAATCACAAAGATATTGTTGGAGATTGTGACAGTGATTGGTATGATGTAAGGAAATGGGTTCCAAAGATAGTATAATTCCACATATTTAGGAAAATAGTATGGTTATATATTAGGAGGAGGTATAGCCTTATTTTTTGGGCTAAGCAATAGCTGCATACAATGTGTCAATATATTGCCTAAGGTTTTGATAATGAGTATAAGATTGATTATATGATTTGTGAAATCAACAAATACATTTTCTAGTAATATTTGGGGGCCTGCTAGTAGAAGGAGAAGCTAGGGGTGGCTGATATAACTAGTAATCTTTGGTTCAATGAGAAGTAACTTTATGGATATCACAATAAGGTTGATCTACCCATTAGGTCGGCATGGGATCAAGTTGTATAAAAGGAATAAGGCCATTTCCAAGTGAAGGTGGGTATTGAATAGAAACTATACTAGTCTCATCTGAAGGTAAAGTAGGAATATAAACTAGACCAGGCTCATATGAAGGTAAATTGGGAGTAGAAATAGGACTAGGCTCATCTGAGGCTAAGGTTAGCCATGCAAAAGGTTTAATAATAGTAGATAACATATCTATAGAAAGTAAACTATAAGTATCTCGGTATCTAGCAAATAAATAAGGGTATGTCATGGAATGATCCATGAGAATACTCTTGAGGGGATCTACTATAACTGGAGGGATACCATGTGAGTCATCCATCTATATCCTATGACAAATAGTAGAAGATTAGTATTAGTTAATATAAAGGAAAGAATTCTAAAATATGAACAAAAATATTGAAATAATGAAGAGCGATATCAAATAATTCCAACATTTCTATTTTGGATGAATATTGATAAAAATGGGTCATCTAAATCATAGCCATCATCATAATTAGGTGTATACAAGTTGATGGTATATGTTGATTTGACTTTGTCATCATAAGATGTGTGATGGATACAATCTCTAGTATTGGTTAAGATAATAGGTATATCATTGGTACATGGTTGACGAGATCAAGAATTAAATGAAGTAAAAAATTTGGTCATAATATGAGGGGATAGATTGAAATTTTTGATCTTGAGGATAATCTTATCTAGCTCTTTATCATCAAAATCTAGGAGGTTAGGTGGGATGTTCCCAATTAATTTGGGGTCCCAATTATAACCTTGAGTGGAATTGATGGGATAGTTGAAGAGTTGGGATTCCATAAATGGGATTCTAGGCAAAGGCTCAATGCTAGGAATTTTAAAGAGGCCATGTTCTTAAAATTTTTTAAAATACCAAATGTTTGTGTCTCCTTAAATATTCTAAATAACTCCATTATGGGGGAATTTAAAACATTGGCATGTGGATGAGGTGATTGATCTCATACAATGATTCTAAAGTCAACCAATAAATATATTTTATTAAAGTGGAAATTTAAAGATCATAAATTTTATGTGGATGATGACAAGAGGAATGATAAAAGCCAAATGCAACATACAAGAGGAATTTACATTCTCTTGTATTTCTAACATGTGTGATGTGTAACTTTGAGGTTGTATTTAGAATATCCAAGTGTCTTAATGAAATCATGGGAGGCAACTCAATTACCTAAACCTTCATCAATTAAGGCATACTTAACTTGGATATCACCAATATAGATGTTAATGAATAGAGGAGGATCATCCCCATGAAGTAGTCTCTAATCTAGAATCATATAAGCCATAAGAAACTTAAGTGAAAGTGAATTATCCACTATTTTTTCAACATGTATGGGAATTTATTTATATTTTGTAAGTATACTATCTTTAGATCCTGATAAGAAATCTTCACATCTTACTATAGGAGGATAAAGGATGTTCATTTCAAACAACAATTGAGTTAAATAGTTTTGATGACAAGGAGAATTTTGCATTATTTATAGGAAAGGTATTTTAGATGGGAGATGATAAACTTACATAATGAGATCCCATTCATTATAACCCATGGGAGGATTTATAGATATAGATGCATAATATTCAAATATCTCTTGGGAAGGAGGGTTCAAAGTGAAATTAAACGTGTGTTGATAGGACATAGTTGGTTTGGGTTGGTTGAAAATGGGCCAATTGACTTTAGGTGGTGTAAGGGTTGGTTGAGTTATTTATAGTGGTTGGGTTGAAGAAATATAATTGGATGTTTGGGGGATGTTTTCTTTTTGTGTGGGTGCTGGAGGAAGAGTAGAGATGGTATGATGGGTATAATCAAGTTGTGTTATTCAGAGTGGTGTTTGAATGGTTATAAGTTATTCTTGACCTAATTCCATTAGATGGGATGAGAAAGTGTCCTAAATGATATAAAATGATTGATAGGAGTGATGTTTCAATGTTGTATTGAATGAATAAAAGTAACTACTCTTAAAATTTTAGTCACTAACCATGTTTTATTAATTAATAGTGAGGTATATAATAATTTCAACTTTATTTGTAGAATGATTAGGATTGTCGATGATTTCTTGGTGGTTGGGAAGAATATCTTTGTAAATATAAAAATAAGCATTATCTTGGTTTAAATATTGATTTTTATTTTGCATTTCATGGGATTTAAATTCTATGTCATATGATTGTTGATGATTTAAAATAATGATTTAATGATCAAAGTTTGGACTAATAATAAAATCCATAGCTAGATTTCATAATTTTCTACAAGTCTCATGAGAGTGGCTCTATTTTTAGTGAAACCAAAAATAATTATTTGGATCATATCATGATTTTAGAGGAGGATTGAGGTCAATATTTCATAGTATATGTACTGGAATATTCTTATGAATTTATGTTAAGTATAATAGTTTGTGCACTTTAGTGTGGTTGAATTGAGAAAATATAGGAGTAGGAGTGATGTTTAGAGGAGGAGCATGCTCCATAGCATTTTTTGGAATGATTTCTTTAATATTATGAATATTGTCATAGGTATCATTAATTACATCATTGGTTGCATGAAAATTTTTAATTTTAATGGGAATATGGTTGCTCTTTGTAGTTGAGGATAGATCTAATTAATGCATGAGGAAGTCTTTTAATTTATCTTGGCCAAGGTTTTATTTTAAAATTCTTTGAGAGTCCTAACCCTATATTGTATTTTGAGGTGTACATCATTAGTGAATATGTGGAAGATATTTTCATATTCCATATTATGATCACATTTATTAGACAATTTATTCCATCGTTTGATGAAGGCTTATGTGATTTTCATTTCAAGTTATTTTTAATTTATAAAATGGGCTAAGTTGTTCTCAAGAAGATCACTAATTTGAAATTATTGGAGTAGTGAGTTAACCAAGTATTCAAGGATAGTGATAGAATGGGTTTTTAATTGATTATACCAATAAAAATCATCTCCTTAGAATGTTTTATTTAGTAGTTTGGTAGAGGTAAAGGGCTTAAGTTTGACCAATTTTTTCAATAAAGTTACCAAGTGTTTTTAATGCAATGTGGGATAAGTGGATTCGTTATAGGTGATGGTGTGTGTGATACCTTTGATGTCAATATTAGGAATTTAGGTAAAATAGGTTAATTTTATAGTTGTTTGACTATTTTATTAATGAATGGTGGTTGTGGGATAAGGTTACCATGGGAATAGTTTTGGTAATTCATATTTTGTGCTCCCCATGAACTTTGTTAATGTCTTTTCAAGATGAATGAGATGATTTTTCATATGCATAATTTGAATTTCATTATTTGTTTTGAAGGTATGCATTTGATTAAGTGTTTATAATAAGATTTGGTTAGTTTTGGAAACATTTTTACTAATATACATAGTAGGTGATGCTTTAGTATTAGGATTAATAGCTTGAGTTACACTACCAGTAGTAGCATGTGCCACACTAGTGGTAGAAGAGCCATTTGAAGAGAAAGAAGAACTACTGACATGAGAAGAATTAGTATCAAAGGATGCACTAGTATAATGGTTAAGGGGAAAGGTATTTTGAAGATGCCCAATAGAAGTTGAACCGACCATGTTAGTAGAAATACTTGGCATGGATGTTGAAGAAGTCATAGAATAAGATGTCATGGTGTGTGCAGGAGACATAATAGAATGAAAAGGTTGAGATGTAAAGATATTTGTTTACTTGAATATATCAAAGAAGGTGGTGGGTGAGGTTGAAGGAGGTTATTAAAAATTAGTACCTATCATAAGATAATAAATGGTTGAAGGGTCTTTTCCTCTATGTTGAGTAAATTAATTGATGAAAAAGAGTGTTTCACTTGTGTACTCTAGTTCATGCTCATTTTTTAGTGAGAACAAAGGATTTTGAATTTAGGATGTATGGGGAGGAGTCCCATTATTTCTAGGGAAAGTGGCAACATGGACATTACTTTCATCCAAAGTGAACTTCACTTACTATGTCTTGGGAAACCTATTAGGATTGGTAAAAATCATCATGTTTGTTTGATTTAACATTTTAATATCCTTAAATAGGAAATTCATGATTAAGGAAAGAGGCTAAAAAGTTTGAAGGGAAGAAGGATAAATTTTTAAGATATAGAGTTAAACTGATCGATAGTGTTCTATAAGATAAGAAATATAATAGGGAATAGAAAACACAATCATATATGTTGAATGTGTACTGTAGAGGGAAAAATTGAATAGGCTAAAAATATACATAGTCATACATGTTGACTATATACTCTAGAGGGAGAAAATGAATAGGGTGAAAAGATACACAATCATATAGGGAGACTATGTACTCCAAAGGGATAAACTAAATAGGTGAAAAAGATACATAGTCATATAAAGTCACTGTGTACTAAAAGTAAGTGAGCCTAATAGTCTATAAGAAACTATATCGATAGGGAAAATAGTGTTCTAAAAATAGGAAAAAAATTGTAAGATAATAGATAATCAAATATAATGAATCACATAAGTAATTACATCAATGTGTTTGATCTAACTATATCACACATTATAAACCTTACACTAATGTTGGCTAGTACAATTTTTACAATACAAAATATAGTGATCAAAGAGTAAGCAAAAAAATTGAATGTAAATGCTAACTAATTGGTCGTTCATGAATGTTGTTAAGTTAAATTTTAAAATTAATGTGATAGAGAGTTGGCTATAAAAAGGAACTATAAATTAATATATGGATAGTTTTAGGTACTTTACGTTGAAAGGGATCTATATTGGTGATGGTACTAGCTTAGTATTAGGGCTACCCCCTCAGTTCATAATCATGTATTGATAAGGGTTCCAAGTGCTTTTCCAGCATATACCATCAATCACATATTTATATTTGGCCAAAAAATCAAGTTGGCTTTCCCCATAGTGATGAAATCCAAGTAGATATACCTTAGAAATATAAGTTATTAGTAATTTTTAGTGTTAAGTTATTTGTAAATGTTTAAAAAAGAGAAAAATAGTGTGAATAAATTAGTAAATTTGAAAACCACCTAATTATTCTATGTTTGTTACTCTAAGCATGTAATAAACTGAAACAGAAAGTGAATTAATTACTAGGGAAAAGGTTAATTCCTTTCACCATGAACAGTATAGAGTTGGTTCATGTAACACTATATGAAAATAATATAGAATAGATTCGATAAGGTTTCTACTATTTTGAGTAATAAATATCTAGAAGATCTTAGTCAAATAGGTTGACTATGTCTTCTAGATAGAATATAAGCTATAAAATCACGTCAAGTTAGTCGACTCAGTTCGTTATAGGGTGGTGGTTTAATAGATTGTAAATTATGAAAAAAAATATTGTAATTGAAAAACATAAATGACAAAGAAGGTAAGAATGAACCTTGGTAATTTATAATATTCTTAGTTTATAAATTTTATGTTGTGTTGCTCAAGTATTAATTTTAATATTCTATGAATAGAATTGACTTGGTTGATAGTCTTTTCAAAACCTATTTGATAAAAACTAGTTTGTGAATAGAGTCAATTGACTCGACTATGTCTAAAAACCTATAATCTTAAAATGATAAATGTGAATAGAGTTGACTAGGTTGATGAAGTATGGAATCTTATAACTAAAGAAGAAGGTTATGCTAAGCTAGTTAATCTAATCATTGTATTTAAAGAATAAATTCATATAAATAATAAAGTTCTTTTGGATTTATTATATGTTAGACTTATTCACAAAATGTTTTATTGTATCGATAGGTTTAATACAATACTGATGTATATATATACATACATATGTATATATATAAATATATATAAATATATATGTGTGTGTGTGTGTGTGTATATATGTATATATATATCTGTGTGTGTGTGTGTGTGTATATATATATATGTATGTATATGTATATATATATATATGTATATATATATATATACATATATACATATATATATATATATATAGACATACACACACACACACACACAGATATATATATATATATATATATATATATATATATCTGTGTGTGTGTGTGTGTGTATGTCTATATATATATATATATATGTATATATGTATATATATATATATACATATATATATGTATATATATATATATACATATATATATGTATACACACACACACACACACACACACATCTGTGTGTGTGTGTGTGTGTGTGTGTGTGTGTGTGTGTGTGTGTGTGTGTGTGTGTGTGTGTGTGTGTGTGTGTGTGTGTGTTAGTTAAATGAATGTGTGATATAAAGCCATCTTGGTCATGACCCTAGTTTTTTTAATTAACCAACAAGCGAAAGTGGAAGTATGCTTTATCTCATCTAAGCTAGGATTAATTTTTAGATTAGATACATTTTCATTCTATACATTTTGGTGAACCCAACATGAATCTAACCCTTATACATTTTATTTTACAATATATGATAGTGAAATGAATGTGTGATATAAAATTTATAATGGTTAGATTCATGTTCGGTTCATCAAAATGTATAGAAGGGAAAATGTTGTTGATCTACAAATTAATCCTAGCTTAGATAAGATAAAGTATACTTACACTTTTTCTTGTTGGTAAATTTATAAAATCAAGTTCATGACCAAGATGGATCTGTTAGACCTAACCCAATGCTCTCTTACCATAATAATATCACTAAAGATGGTTCCAAAGTCTTTAGTCAAACAAAACCATGTAATAACCCTAGCTAGGTCTTATGGTTTCTATATTAAATAATTATATGAAAAATAAATTAAAACCTAATATAATGCTCATGAAATCCTGTGGAACAAAGTGAGGGTATTAAACATAAAATTTAAGAATGCATATAAGATATATACTTAAACTAATGAATAATAAATATTAATCCATGGGAGAAAATAAAAAATGTAAATCTAGCTACTTTAACAAATGAAAAACAAAGTTAGAAATACATACCTTTGAAGATGAACCTATTGAGCCTTAATCTCTCCCTTGGACAAGGTGATTTGTAAGAGGTGGTTTTGTTATGTAAGGATAATAAATATAAAAATATTCCAATTCTCATATGCTCATTAGCATCAAAATATTCATGTAAAATAACAAGTAACTCTTACAAACTATGTTCGAGAATAAGCATTTATAACCTTAAATATCTAATTAGTTCAATGACATTAATTCAATAATCATGAAGTGTAAATAAAGCTATGGATACATGTTCATATTATAAAATAACTAAGTAAATAATATAACCTTGAAATTAAAATTCAATAGCTTCTTAGGTTTTAACTTTAAAAGTTTTATTATAAATATACTTATTCCATTAATAAGAGACTAAGGGCACATATTAAAATCATATAGCTAAAGTACATAACATCAAATTCTTTAATGAACTTATGGAATTCCACATGCAAATCATAATTCAAAGGATAAATTGATACTCTAATGATAAATTCTAATCATAAACATAGATCAATCTTATATTATTTATCTAAATATAAAAGATAAACATAATATTAACTTATATCATGTTACAATTATAATGAATGAAAATAATTACAAAGACAATATAATTAATCTATAGAAAGCTATCAAAACTCAAAGATAGACATGTGTCAATAATATTTTGCATAAAATCCAATGAAGTTAAACCTGCCTCAACAATCCTAATGAGCTCAACCATAAGTGTCCCTAGACCACCCCAACCATTAGTTGGATACAAATTAAGCTAATAGTGAAATGATGGAGAAAGGACAATTGAAACTTATTGAGATTGACACAACCAAATAATATAAAAATATAAATAAACGAACTACATGTCCTTATTACATCTCATAAAGATCCATTAACTTGGTACATGATTATGACTATAGCTCATTCCTCTGAGATTTTCAATATATGAGACATATTTTATTTGGGTAATATAATATGGCCTATAAATCCATGTCATGCAAATAAATTGAATTCATCCTCAAATACTATTTTAATAGATATTATTGAGTTAAAATAAAAAAATCATAGAAATAATACGACTTCATCCAACTAAAAATGACAAATTAACACCCAACATAAAGTTATGGGTCAAAAATTCCACTATTATAGATTTTACTAGAAATAAATAAAAATTCAAAAACAAGTGTAATGATATAAACATAATAAAAATAATCAACTGATCATAATTTCCAAACATAAGTCAACTCATAATGATTTTGAATAAAATCCAAAATTATGCCCAGAATCACATAAATAATCTAAATA
Organism: Torreya grandis; assembly: GCA_037957365.1. Taxonomy (NCBI): domain Eukaryota; kingdom Viridiplantae; phylum Streptophyta; class Pinopsida; order Cupressales; family Taxaceae; genus Torreya; species Torreya grandis. The sequence goes on from JARHVA010003176.1 coordinate 335,071, forward strand.
GAATTTAATAAAACCAATTCAACTCATAATGTATAAATTATGAAATAAAATTATTCCTAATAAAATCATGCTTAATAAACAATAATAAAATATTATTTTTCTAAAAAAACCTAATGATCATTTCAAAACACCTAGAGGCTCAAAACATCATTACCCCCAATCGTGGTCATGGTTTTATAATGTACAATAGGGTTTGATATTTAAAAAATAACATTACTCAAAAACATGAATGACCCAACTAGCATTTCAAATATCAATAATGAATTTATAAACAAAAACTCAGTAAAAAAATGCACAGTCGTGACCCTAATAAAATGTCATAACAATAACAATAAACCCAACACTAACAATGAATACATCAAAATAAATTTGCATAGATTATCTCCAAAAAATCCATGGTTCAGTTATATTATATCCACCATACCAAATAAGACAACAAATTAAAGCCATTTAAACTAGTTATAGTTTCCATCTATAAACACCATTTTGTAGGCCAAAATGTAATGCCTATGTTCACGGCTATAAACAAAAACCATTTCACACAAATAAAACATCTAAAATAATGAAATTCAAAATTTGAAACATCACTTACTTTGAGTCCTAAAATAAACCAAAAAATCCCTTCTTTAAGTTGCTACCAAGACCAATGTCAAATCACACATGAAATCCACATGCTTCAACTAAAACTAGTCAAACCATATAGCCAAAACAAACCCCATAAAAACTCCACTAAAATCCTATATGGGAAACAAAATACATGACGTAATTATATTTTAATCCTAAAAACACTAAAAACACTCATATATTAACTATAGGTTTATCTCCCTTGGTCATCATGCCCAATATTTTAATAGAGTCACCCCTAAATGTAGGGCTTCTCAAACAAGTCAAAAATGACCAAAACTTAACCAAAAACCATTTTTGAAGTGTCTCAACCTAATGGAATTATATTATGAGATAATTACAAGGGCATATAGTCTAATTTAAAATAATAAATCCATCACTAATGCCAAGTCTTATGGTGGGTTGTGGCCCTAACAACACCTAAGCACAAATCCAAGATTATGAATTGGGTTAAAATAAATAATGAGTTCCACAAGCCTTCATAACCAAAATGAAGTCCTTTATTAATAATAAGACCAAATAAAGCAAATTTTTAAAATCTTTCAACCATATCAAAGGTTGTTATAAATCATAACAACAAATGGGACCAAGACAATAATGTAAATTACTAAAGAATCAAACACATAACAAATTTGACTATGAATACAAGGGCATCTACTAACCAATGCAATGTTAAATTTGACAAGTCATTAAGTCAGATGAAAATGTAATGAATAAAAATCATAATATTAAATAGCCAATAACTAACTTAAGAATAACATAGTTTAGCAAAGCTAACAAGTCCATAATTCAAAAACATCTAGTAAAGTAATGATTGTATAAAAGTTTAAACTGACTAAAAATCAATCAATAATGAAATCAAACTTAAAATAATAAACACGCAACACTTCAATAAACTAAATAAAATGACTTAATCAATATTATCATCAAGCTTTTTTTGATAATAGAATTTATTATTTTAGTTCATCCATGTTATTTCTCCATATTTCTTCATTGCTTAGGTCTGAACACAACCTAGCTCAAGTACCTATCCATGTAGTCAAATAATAAACCATCAATAGTATTTGGACATCTAAAAATAATAAATGTAATATCAACATTTAAATAGTATATATAGACTAAATAATAAATTAGTAACTCATTAATCATAAATATCTAATGTTGTAATGAAAAGTATATCAATAACTATCTTAACAATAAACATAATGGATCAACATAGATCTTAGAGTTATATCACAATAGTAAAATAAACAAATATGTCTTGAATACTTGACAACTAAAATATATCATCAAAAAAAATAAACGTAAGTTAAATAGGTTCATGACATCATCCCCTACGTATAAAAGATCCATCACAGTGATCAAAATAGCCAATAATAATGTTATTTGAAAAGACTCTCATCTTCCCAAGTAGAGATTGTTTTCGATAAAGGATCTCATTAAACCAACCTTTGGGAAATCTCATGATTTCTCAATTTATGTTGTGATGGTCTAGGATCTTCACTATAACCAACTATATATTTTCCTCTTCTGAAACCTGAAAATGAGTCCAATCCAAAACATGAAACAGATTAGGAATATGATTTCTCAATAAAGCAACATGAAATAAATTAGGAATTTGAGACAAAGAAAGAGTAAGGGCTAGATGATAGGCAACAAGACTAATTTTATATAAATTTTTGAAGGGTCCTACAATTCGTCGATCTAATTTGGAAGAATTACTAAATTTAATTAAACTTTAATGTGGTCTAACACATAAAAAACCTTATCTCCTACTTACAATTTGTGTGGTAATCTCTTTAAATCAGCATAACACTTTTGTCTATCTAAGGTATCCTTTAAATTTTGCCTTATAGTTTCATTTCATACTATAATCCTAAAAAACCTCAAGATCAAAAATAGTCCTATTTTACAAAAAAAATCAACCAAAAGGAGTTCTACACTTATATCCATACAAAAATTTGAAAGGATCCATTTTAATTTGAAAATGGTATGTGTTATTATAAGCAAATTAAACTAAGTGTAAATAATGCTATCATTTAACTTGTTGATCCATAACATATATTATTAACATATCTTCCATAATTTAATTTAATATTTCTATCTGATCATTTATTTTTAGGTGATAAGATGAACTAAAATTCAACCTTGTACCAAATGTAGTAGTCAAAGTTTTCCATAACCTTGAAGTAAAAAGTTTATCTCTATTCAAAATGATAACCTTAGACATGTCATAGAGTCATATTATTTATTTCATAAATCATTAATTAAACATAGATGCATCATTAGTTAAGTTTCTAGTAATGAAATGACCAACTTTAGTAAATTTATCTATCGCAACGAAAATACTATCATGTTTGCTTCTAGATTTCGGCAAACTAGGTATGAAATCCAAAGAGATCACAACCCACTTACTTATAAATACATCATGAGGTTACAATATTCCTCTTGGATGATCATTTTTAGCTTTCACACACTGAAATTCTAGACATCTTGACACAAATTCAATAGTTTCATGTTTCATTCTAGGATAATAGTACAACCTTTTCAGATCTTGTGTCATCTTCATGACACCTATTTGAGTAAAATTAGTTGTTTCTTTCACTTCTTTCATCAAAATTTTACTTATGTCACCAAATTTAGGTACATAAATTCTATTTTTATTTCTTATTTAACCATAAAAATCAACATAAAATTCATAAAATTTATTTCTAATAGGTTTATCAACCAAATTTATACTTACATCTTGGCAAAACTTATTAGAATGTTATTGTTCTAATATTTTAGTTATGAAATTATTATGCAAAATAGATAAGGTAGTGAGATATGTAAATTGGTTGAGTGCATTATAAACACAATTCTCCTTACCTTTCACATCTTAAATATTCATATCAGAATTACTTCAAAATTCTATCCATCTACATTAGTGCACATTCAAATCATCCTAGGAAAATAAATATTCTAGACTGTGATGGTCAAAATTTACCTCAAATTGTTTACCTAGAAAAAAGTGTTTCCATTTCTTCATAGCATAAATAATGGTAGAAAACTCAAGGTTACAAGTGTTTTAATTATTCTCATGGTTTTTCAATTTTTATGACACATAAGCCAATCTAAACCATCTTGAGTTAACATGCCACCCAATCCATCTTTGGATTCATTGATCCATATTTAAAAAATTTCATTTGGATCTAGTAAAACAAGTATATGTGCTAAAGTTAGTAACTATTTAACCTTTAGGAAATCTTTTTCACACTTTGAAGTCTAAAAAAAATTCTTACCCTTGTACTCCAAGGAAGTTATTGGGTTAATTGATTTAGAAAAAAAAACTTCTATAATAATCAACTAGTCCCATTAAAATACATACTTCATGTACATTTTTAGGAGTAGGACACTCTTGAATAAATTTAATACTTACTAGATCAAAAATAATACCATCCTTTGATATAATATGACCCAAAGAGTAGATCTCAGATTGAAATAAAACATATTTAGATAGTTTACCAAATAGTTTATGATGCCTTAACCTTTGTGGCACTAAACATAAATATTATTCACATTTAGTTATATTATTATATTAGATCCATAAATCATTAAGAAATACTAGAACAAACTTCTCTATAAAATCCATGAATACACTATACATTAAGTTCATAAATGCAATAGGTGCGTTAGTTAAACTAAAAGGCATTACCTTAAACTTGTAATGTCGATACCTAATTATAAAGTTATCTTATGGACGTCTTCTTCCTTCATGCTTGGTTGATGATAGCATGATCTCAAATATATCTTTGAAAATATAGTTGTATCCTTCATTTTATCAATTAGATCATATATCCTCAATAAAGGATAACTATTCTCAATGGTGACCTTGTTAAGCATGCAATAGTCAACACATCATTTCAAGGTTTTATTCTTATTTTTCATAAAAAAAGCATTGGTGTACCCTAAGGTGACAAACTTGGCCTAATACAATTATTTTATAATAATTATATTATTTGAGCTTTCATTTTCAACAAATATGCTAAACTCATATGATAAGGCACTTTATATATAGGGGTTACCCCTAGCTTTACATCAATAGAAAAATAAAATTCACATTTAAGAAGTAAACCAGGAAATTTTTCTAGAAAAATATTAGAGAATTCTTGCAAATTAGATATTTTTAAAATGTTGATTCTATTATAGTTGCAATTTATTGTATTTAAATAGCATATAATTTTTATCCCTTATGCACTATTTTCTTGAACTTTAAAGATGATAACAAATAACATACTTTTGATTTAAACAAACCTTGTATTTCTACAAGTTTCCCCAAATTATTATAGTAAATATATTAATTTTATATAGTATTCCAAATTTTCTTTATGTTGATGCAACTAATTCATGCCTAAAATAATATCAAAAAATCTAAGAGGAGCTAAAAATATGTTAACTTGGGTATTAAAATTTCTTAAGTCTAAATTTATGTGCTTGATACACTTAATAATTCGTACCCTTTTACCTAAGTCAAAATCAACATCCCAAACATACTTCAAAGTCACCAGATACAACTAACATCATGTTACTAACTTAAGATTCACAAAAATATTAGTTTCTCTTGAATCAAACAAAATTGAAACAAAAAAATCATTTATTTTACCTTTAATTTCAATAGGAGTGGTTTGGAAACATATGTTTCTTTTATCCATAGGTGCATAAACTCTATGATTAGCTAATTGACCCATTTTCATCTTAGCTAAATCTTTGCAGTAGTGGTTATCACCACATTCTAATCATGTTACAATCTTTTACAATGTCACCAAAGTGGTATTTCCTTTAGCGACATTCACATTTGACTACTTTGGGTCAAATTTACTTTTAAATTTGTAGACTTAAACGAATCTATATTCTTAAAATTTTCACTTTGCCATTGAAATTTGTTGAAACCACTAATACTCCTATAAACCTACAGTTTGAGTCAATTTATTTAAAATTCTTAGGTGAAGAGGACATATTTTTATTCTTATATTTATTCATATTCTATTTAAAATCTTGTCTCACACTTTTATGAGCCTTTTCTTTCTCTTATTCCCTATGAGGAGATTCGATAGCAGTAATTATAGTCTTAGGATTTGTCATGTTAACATCATGCATCAAATCTCTTTCAATTCTAGCTTAAAATTAGTGACTTTAGTCTCTTTGTCATGAGTTCATTCAACATGATGTAACATATTTAAAAATTTGTCTTCATGCTCAATCATAGTCATTTTTTATTGTTTTAATAGCTAAAAATTAGTTATTTTCTATTCTTTGAAGTTGGAAGTGAGATAACTCTTCCTGAATCACCTTTCAAAAGTATGTCAGGTAAGAGTCATTGGTTAGTAACCCTCTAGAGATAGATGGATCATATATGGTTTGACTAAAGAGATGCAAATCCTACAAACTGATAATAAGTCAATCTTACCTTCACATTAGAGGACATGTTATGTAGATTAAAAAGTTATGTAGATGTACTAACCATGTGTCAGCTACATCACCTTCTTCCTCACTTAAAAATGTCAGTGGAGGTAACTTATTCATCTTCTTAGTTATATGGTTTGGCACATTAATAGGGTTATTTTTAATTTCTTACTACCCAACATGTCTTTCTTCTCTAACTATAATTTCTTTAGTTATAACACCTTCTAGATTATTCAACCTTTGTTTTTCAGTGTCTAGTTTACTTTGGAGTAAATTTAATGCCATCAAAATTCCATTCAAAAATACCTCCTAGTTAACATTGGGAATTTTTTCCTCATGTTTATGGGTTTTAGCATTATTACCATAATTATTTATAGGTGGTTCCTCTCTTTAAGTAATATTGGCACTATGTCCTTGACCTCTTACTCTATTGGGTTTAGCATTCCTTCAATTTTTTGTCTATTATTCAAGATCTTTTTCTCACCATCTTGTGGTAAAACTAATAACAACTCAATAATAAAATAGAATGAAACATCTCCAAAGTTCCCTAGAGTGGTAAACAATGCTTTGATACCAATATGTAACAACCACAAATTTATTATATACATACATACGTACGTACGTACATACATACATAAATACATACATACATACACACATACATACATATACATACACACACACACACACACACACACACACACACACACACACACACACACACACACACACACACACACACACACACACACACACACACACACACACACACACACACACACACACACACACACACACACACACACACACACACACACATATATATATAAACATATTGAGATAACAACTATGGTTCAAAGTTTCAACCAGTGTTTAAGATGTAAAATATAATGAGTTACTTTATATAAAACATAATAACTAGACCAATTATGTAACTCATCAATTACTTCATAATGAAGTATTTTAACCACTTAGTATTCAGATATACTTGTTTAGAGTATAAAATAAGAATGATATTATTATAATAACCAATTAACTTTAAATTTTGGAAAATGTAATGAATATAATTTTAATAGAGTGCATTTATATATTATATTTTTTTTAAATATAAATTTATATATCATTTTGACATTTTAATATTAATAATATAAAATAATTATAGTTATAGAAGATAAAATTAGTTTTCAATTTTCTAGGATCCATTCTCTTTATTGGAAAATATATGACAAATAGGTTTTCAAATTAGTACCCATGCACTCCTATCAACTTAATTCATTGTGGCCTTCATATCAGAGCTATCACTGACTTATGCCCTTACTCAAGAACTACACAAGTTACGGAATAACCAGTACCTCATTAGGTAATTTAGTAAACTTCAAAAAAAAAGGTATAGATAAAATATATTGAATGGATAATCATCATACTAAGATTGCTTAAGTAAGATATACCAATTCATAAGCAATAAGAAAACATCAAGGAAAAGAGACTATTTCCAAAATAAATGTAAATCCTTGGAAACCCTCTTAAATTAATAAACAAATAAAGGTACAAGTTTGGGAATCAACTGACTAAGGTAAATGTTTAAGCTTCATGAAATGTTTTAAAAACCATGCTTATGTTTCATTTCATAACATCTTATCAATCTACAAGGCATGATTAGAAGAACATGTCAAGACATGCCTACTTAAGTATTTTCTTGATTTAGAACATTGCCTCAAAGTTATCCTTTAATTTTTAATCATAAGCATTATGAGTGTTGTATGAGTTCAATGACTCAATACTAATAAATAGTTCAAAGAATGAAGTGAATTTATACTATATTTCACATTGAAATTTATTATTAAGAGAATTAAACCTTTACATCTTAAGTTCATGACCTTAACCTATGTATAAAATTATTGTTTAACTTTAGGTTAGAAATTTTTTGTTCTTATTTTCCAAAATATAAATATCAAATCCACTCAATGAATATAATTCAATCAAACTTCTTTATCATTATAAATATATAGCTTAACTTGTTTAATATTCCAATGATCAATTCCAAACATGGAGCAAATGATCCTCTATAACAATATGCCTTAGTTAGGAATAACCATTTGATTTTTAAAACATTCATGGACTTAACTTATTTACCAAGTTATTTTAAGCATATGCATAATATTTACATAACCTAATTTTTAATTCAATTCCAAGAGATTATAAGGAGCTATCCTAGAATAGTCCATTTCACTTCAACAATGTTTTATTAATTTATAATTGAAATGTTTGTTGTATAATAATATTTATTATATTTATAGAAATTTACTTAGTATTTAATTATTCCATTTTAACCCTTAACAATGATTCTAACATCAAGTAAAACTTCATGTAAGAGTCTTATGATGGTTATAATCTATTTAAGACAACATATTATAATCACAAGGATTTGATCTTATTAATTCATATAAGGTTATTAACATAACATCTTCCCTATAATTTTCAACCAACGTCACATCAATTATTCCATGTCTTCAATGGATATTTATATATATTAAGTTAATTTAAAAGTCCTTATAGGCTTAAGGTTACATTCCACCTCAATAATTTACTATAATGATCAACACAAATTAACTTTCTTAATTAATAACATTCCCTAACTTCAAAAATAATAATGATAATCCCATATGAATTATTCAAGTTAAACTTGACTTTCTAGTTTTCATTTTAGATGAAATCATAAACATGTAAATATTACTTTCCAATTCTCATACACTCATTAGCATCGAAAGACTCGTGTAAAATTATAACTCTTAAATATTGTACTCAAGAATAACTCTTTACAACCTTAAATATCTAGTTAGTTAAATTCAATGAACTCAATAATCATCAAAATGTAAATAAATATATGAATACATGTTCATATTATAATATAGCTAAATAACTAGTATAACCTTGCAACAAAAGTGCAACAATTTCCTAGGTTTTAACTTTAGATGTTTCATTATAAATCTACTTATTCCATTAATAAGAGACTAATTGGAGTTACATATTAAAATCATTTATCTAAATTACATAACATAAAATTCCTTGATGAAATTTTGTAGTTCCATATAAAAATCAAAATTCAAATCATAAATTTATATTCTAATGATCAACTCTAATCATAATTGTCGATCAATCTTGCATGATTTATCTCAATAGGAAAGATAAGCATAATATTAAATTATATTAGGTTACAACTATAATGAATGAAATTAATTACATAAATAATTTAATTCATCTACATCCAATTGTCACAACTCGAATATAAAAAAATAAGTTTATCAATAATCTTTTACATATAATCCAATGAAGCCAAAACTACATTAACAATCCAAATGAGCCTAACCTTAAGTGGACTTTGACCAATCCAAACATAAGTTGCATATGAATCAAGGAAGAAAAAAAAAGAATCGAGAAAGGATAATCAAAACATTCTAAACATGACACAACCAAACAATTGAACAACACAAATAAATGAACCACATGTCTCTATTCCATCTCACCAAGATCCATTAACTTGGTACATGATTATTACTATAGCTCATTCCTCTAAGATTTTATAATTATGATTTATATTCTATTAAAACAATATAATATGTATAATAAATCCATGTAATGCAATTAACTTTTAGTCATCATCAAATACTATTTTAATAGATATTAATGATTTAAAATAAAAACTTAGAGAAAGAAGACAATAAATTCATCTAACTAAAAATGACAAATTAACACCCAACATAAAGTTATGGGTCAAATTTTGATCAAAACATACTCTACCAGAAATGGAGAATGATTAAAAAATAATTGTAATGATATAAACGTAATCATAACAATAAAAACATTCAACTGATCATAATTTCCAAACATAAGTCAACTCATAATGACTTTGAATAAAACCAAACATAATGACCAAAATCACATAAATAATCCAATTATACTTTAATAAATCTATGTCAGCTCATAATGTCTAAATTATGAAATAAAATCACAACCAACAAAATCATGTAGACCAAAAATGAATAAAATATTATTTTTCCAAAAACCCTAATGATCATTTTGAAACCCTAGAGGCTCAAAAATGCCATTGGCCCCAATCATGGTCATGTATTTGTAATTCACAATAGGGTTTGATATTAATAAAATAACATTACCCAAAAAATTGAATGACCCAACTAGGGTTTCAAATATAAATAATGAATTTTCAAATGAAAACTCAGTTAAGAAATGCATGGTCATGATCATAATAATAATAATAATAATAATAATAATAATAATAATAAAGCTAACACTAATAATAAATACATCAAAATATATGTGCACAAATTATATCCATAAAAGTCATGATCGAGCCATATTATGGTCACCCTACCAAACAATACAATAACTTATATTCATTTGAACCAGTTAGGGTTTTTATCTATAAAAACCATTTTACAGGCCAATATATAATGCTTATGTTTATGGCTATAAATAAAAATTAGTTTGCATGAATAAAACATTTAAAATAATGCATCTCAAAATTTAAAACATCACTTACTTGGATTCTCTAAATTGACAACATAATCCCTTCTTTCACAAGCTTCCAAGTTGTTACCAATACCAATACCAAAGCACACATAAAATCCACATGATTTAACCAAAACTAGTCAAACTATATATCAAAAATATACCCCATACAAAATCTTCTAGAAAACCACATTGATAACAATATGCATGACTTAAGTTCAGTTCAAACCAAAGAAAAACTCATGTACTATTTGTATATTCATATCCACTGGCCACCATACCCAATATTTTAGTAGAGTCTCCCTAAAATGCAAGGCTTATCAAAAAAGTGAAAAAATGACCAGAAGAAAACCTAAAACCATTTTGAAAGTGTCTCAACACAATGGAATCATATTATGATCTAATACTATTGACCTATAATAAAATGGAAAATAAAACAACCACTACTAATGCCAAGTCCTAAGGTGGGTAATGGCCCTAAAATACCTAAGCACAAAGCCAAGATTGTGACTTGGGTATAATAAAACAAGAATTTCACAAGCCTTTATAACCAAAAATAAGTCTCTCATTAAAGATAATAACAAATATACCATGTTTTTAATAGTCTTAAACCATATCAAAAGATGATATAGTTCATAACAAAAAACATGACAAAGACAATAATGTAAAGTACTAAAGAATTAGACACAATGAATTCGACTACGAATACAAGGGCATATAATGACCAATTCAATATCAAATTTTATAATTCATTAAGCTAGATGAAAACATATTAAATAATAGTTACTACAAATTATGATATTAAATATCCAATAACTAATGCAAGACTAACACAGCTCAACAAAGCTAACAAGTCTAGAAATTGAAAGCATATAGTAAAGTAATTATTGAAAAAAAGTCAAAACTAACTAAAAAATCAATCAATAATGAAATAAGACTTAAAATGATAAACACTCATCACTTTAATCAAGTAAACAAAATGACTAAATCAATAGTACCATCAAGCTCGATTTGCTAATAGAATTTAATATTTCAGTTCATCTATGTTATTTCTCCACATTTCTCCATTGGTCAGGTCTGAACATAACCTAGCTCAAGTACATGTCCTTATAGTCAAATAATAGACCATCAATAATATCTATACATATAAAAATAATAAATCAATCTAAACACTTAAATAATACATTTAAATTGAATAGTGAATTAGTGACTCATGAACCATAAATATCCAATGATATAATGAAAAGTATATCAACAACTATCTCAAAAATAAATATAATGGATAAACATAGATCTTACAATTGTATCACATTAATAAAATATATAACTTTATCTCAACTAGTTCACAACTAAAATATATCATCAAATGAAATAAATATAGGTCACATAGGGTCATGACAATTAACTAATCTTGAAATCCTATCTCTAGGCTCTTTCTTATCTATATAAGTTCATAGAGAGATAATGATTATTGTAATTCATTATGGAATAGAGTTATTATTCTTCTAGAAATTTAGGCTAGAGCCTTTCAATCTAAATAGGTAAGCATGCTACCTATGGTAAATATATGTATCATTTTTATTTTAATCTTTCATTGATTCATATTATTAAACATCTTGTAGATGTATGTTTTATGGTAGCTAACATGAAATTGGACCCTATCCAAATAATTTAATATGGCATCAAAGTTATAGAAGTTTCACCTAATTTTATATGCAAGTTTAATTTTTAGATACTTTTAATTTTAGTTTGAAGCCTATATTTTAGTGGCCTGCTAATATTACCTAATCTTATGCTCTCACCTCACTCTTAAGGGATATTGATTGGTCAAAAATTGGTGAATGTAGATTATTGCTAAGGGTTCGGGGAAAAAATTAATGTTCTCCATTTGATCTAACATTTTACTAGATGGCATTGTTTGGCCTCTATAACAAACTATTATTTTAAATAAAGTACTGATTCAACTTCTATATGGTAATTTTGATCTACCTTAGGAATCAAGTAAAAAATCAAAGTTCTCATTTTGACAAAAATATTTTAAAAATTGGTAGATCTTAGCCTCTATAAAAAAATTCCTTTTATGTCAAGTGTTGGTTTAGAATTTGTACAACATTTTTAAGTTACCTTCAAAATCATAGAAAAATAAAAGTTCATTTGATCAAAAAATTTACTAAATATTAGAAATTATATTTATAGACAAATTTCCTTTTGTCCCAAGTACAAATTCATTGTGTTTTTAGTGACATCAAAATATGTGCCAAAAATAAAAAGTTTATTGGGTTGAGCTTTATTTTACACGAAGGTATATTTTATGTTTTTAAGCACTTTTATATTTAACTAAGATTTTTGAATCCCTATTATTTTTAATATATTCTAAATTCTTTGGACATGTATTCTTTTTTTTAGTAATAACCCCCTAAGTTATAATTATGTTTTGACAATTATAAAACTCATAGGAGTTGTATTTCTAGGCAAAGTAGTAATTAATTTTACCTAATCCATGGTATGAGGGGTATTGAACTAATAATCAACCATTAGATAACATTGTATATGGATTTTAGCTTACACATACCTCATGCTATATAGTAAGTACCTAGTATTTCTATTTTTGCCAATAGGAAGCCTTTAATTATTTTGATATTGTAGTGTACTCAGTGATAGGATATTTCAGCTATGGAAAAGGTGGAATCCTTTGTAGTCAGTTCCTTTTGGACCATGTTCACTATTTATTCTTAAGATTAGTAGATTAGAGATATTATATATCAAACACACCCAACCTAGTAATTCCAAAGAAATCTAAGGTATAATTAGAAGTTTTTTAACACTATTTATATATATTTCTTCATATCCATAATTTTTGTTCAATTATAATATCAAAATACATATTTAGTTATAGTACAAAATTAATTTTCAATTTAATTTCAAGAACCTTATTTTCATATTCAATTTTAAACTAGAATAATGAAAGGGTAGTGTAAAGGGAATGTTTGGTATAAAGTAGATATCATAGATACATTTTGATATATTGGAAAAAGAATACTTCCAACAACTTTTTATGAAATAAAATGGTTGAAAAAATTAATTCTCTCAAGTTCAAATTATTGATGTTCTCCTTAGCAAAAGTATCTACTTGATTAAAGTTAATGAATATATTTCACCTTTATATCTTATAAAATAGAATTAATTGAAAAATATTTCTAAAAATATAAATGCATCCTTGTTTAGTTAGTATCCCTTTAATTTAAGTTTCATTTTTAGGGCATCATGGAAACTTATAAAGTTTGGACTCCCTTGAATGACCTTTTTAGAAATCATAATAAGTTGAGGGCATGCCAACTAGAAAATATCTAATTTTCTTATCCAAAAAAACTATCCTCACATTGATGACTTCATCACTCAAGTTAAGAACTTGAGTATTATACTAGATGAAACTAGTGAAACCAAGACTGATGAAAAACTCATTATGACTATTTTGTCTAAATCAGGTCATCCAAACTCAATTTTTATTTCAAACTACTACACACATCAATAATCTATGTGATATTCCTATGTGGCACCAATGTTTAATAATTTATATGATAAAATTTAGAGAAAATAGGATAAATTAAATTTTAATATGGAATTCTAACTTGAAGGTATTAACAAACATGTATAAGTGGCTAATTATAATGATGCAACACCATAACCCAAATTTGGTACAGGTAATGGAACTACTAATTAAAAAGGGAAAGTAAATCCCAAGATTAAGGCCAGTCCATCATCTCAAAAAAACTCTTCCCCACATCAAAAAAATGTATAAATATAAATTAAGTGCCAATTCCAACCAAGAGTATTGTAATTGGTGTAATAAAGTAGTCCATGTTGAACATCAATGATTCACAAAAATGGCATACTTAGAAGTAGAGTGAAAAAATGCATCTTCCCCCTCCTAAGACTAGAGAAACATTTTTTTCAATAATAGGAAAACCTATGTCTAAATGGATTATGGATTCAATAACCTCTTAACAAATGGCACATGATGAATCACTATTTAAAAATCTTGACTAATACCAAATAATTGAAATTTTTGTGGTCAACTCTAGTATTCTATTTTTTGATAGTGAAGGGATATTTGAGATGGATAATTATGTATCTTATAAATTTATATGCATTCCAAATTTTTATATGAACCTACATCATATCACACATTCAAGTGAATGAAAAACTATTGAGTTTTCATCATAAATATCAAATAAATAGTCTATTATAAAAGCTAGTAGCATCACTTTGATATGGATAATGGTGTACTTAAAAAATTTATCCACATTATAAACTTGTATATGAACCTCCTCTCCATATATCATATTGCACATTCATATGAATTCAAAACTATTTATTTTATGCCTACCATTTTTTTAATCATAAATATCAAACAAATAGTATGTTATGTTCTCCACTTAGAAGTAGAGATGAAAAAAATGTAATTTCCCCTCTTAACACTATAATAATGATTTTTAAACAATAGGAACACCTATTTATGAATCTATTATGTATTTATGAACCTTTTAATATATGGTGCATGATGAATCATTATTTAAAAAACTTGACTAATCCAAACAATTGAAATTTTTGTTGGCAACTCTAGTGTTCTACTTTTTTATAGTGAACAGATAGTTGAGATGGATAACAGTGTATTCAAAAAAGTTATCTACATTATAAACTTGTTTATGAACCCCCTCTCTATATATTATATCACATATTAAGGTTAATGCAAAACCATTAAGCTTACATCTACCAATTTTTTCATTATAAATATAAAACAAATAGTCTGTTATGATATCTAGTAGCAAAGTTAATCATCAAAACTGATTGTATAAATTTGAAAACTTTATTTTAATTAAATATTCATAATTCAATATTTCACATTCTATTGACTTGAGTAAACTTTAGAAAGATAATTTTTGTCATCTTAACTAACACTCATTCTAGGACCTTAGTAAACATCAAATGGTTATTGGTTTACCATAAGTTTTTATCAAATATGGTGTTTTTCTAGGTTGTAAACTTGTAAAAAAACATAATGATGCATTTACCAAAGGAAAATACTTGAGATTGAGTGACATATTATAGTTCATTCAAAATGATCTTATGTCCTTTCCCAATGTTTGTTTTTAGAAACATTAATAAGTGTTTACATTCATTGATGATTTCTAATGTAGTAATTGGGTTTACTTTTAAAAAAAATAGAAGTGAATTCTTTAAGCACTTAAATATTTTTAAGGCCCTTGTTAAAACCCATAAGATAAAAAATTTAAACATATAAAAATAAATAATAGATGATAATTCATCAAAAATACTATGATTAGCTTATATGAATAGGTAGGCATTCAACTTTATTATACTATACCCTTTTCTCCTTAGTAAAATGGTTGAGTGTAAAAATTACACACTAAAATAAATCACCAATTGCATCATACACTAAAAATATTTATCTCCATAATATTGGTTTGAGGGAATTTAGTGTGAAACCTACATATAAAATCACACTACCCACTTTGTAGTACAAAATATGACTCTCAAATAAAAATTGTCTGGTGTCAAACAAGTTATTTTTATTTTTTATTTTTTGGATATACTGCATGGGTGAACACTCCAAATTTAAATTTCAAATAAATGAAAAGGAAGGGGCATCCTTGTATCTTTGTCATATATTTTGAATATTTGAATTCATGTCATCTTCTTGTTCTAGGCACCACTAAAGTTATTTACTGTCCAGATGTTTTATTTGATGAACAATCAAGGCATTCATGCCAACATATCATCAAGATAATCCTTCATTACCTTATATTGAGGTGGACAACACTTATGAGGTATATTATGAATTAAAAAATATATTTATATTACTACAATTTTGAGAGTTACCACAATTCAATGGGAATAACTATCACCTCCACTAGTGTTAAAAAAAGTCAAAATGGACTTGCACAACTTACACAACCTCTACCATAATGGATTTTAAAAAATTTACATGAGTTTGGTTCATTTTAATGGGACCCAAGATATCCAATCATGATTTTATCACAACATCCATATGGTGTTTCACATTTGTCACAGTTGGTAGTGACATATGATCTAGAAACTTATCATCCAGCTTCTAAGCATCCTGAATGGTAGGAAACTTTGGCATCATAACCTTTTTCACTGAATAATAATAAATCATGGGACTTAGATCCACTTCTAAAATTAATAAATCTAGTGATGTGAAATTAGGTCTATTGAACTAAGTATGTATTATATGTCTCTATTAATAAATATAATCATGTCTTATAGAAAAAGGTTTTTCACAAGTTGAAGGTGTTGATTACCATGAAACCTTTGCTTAAATTTTTGATTTGAATTACATAAAGATAGTTCTCTCCTTGGATAAAGTATAGGGATAGGAAGTTTGTCAAATGGAATTTAAAATTACCTTCTTACATGAAGACTTGAAATAATGAATCTGCATGTCACAATCTCTTGGGTATATAAGAAGTCATAAATCCAACCTTTTATGTAAATTAAAAAAGTCCTTGTATAGTTTAAAACATTATTATTGAGGTTTATATGAAAATATCCACACATTCTTAATCAACTCCTACTTTACATGGAGTTAATCCTTGACCACACATTTTACACCAAGAAAGTAGATGTGAAACTCTTGATTTTGGTCCTTTATGTTGACAACTTAATTATCATAAAGAATTCTATGAAGTAGATTCATGATTTGAAAGATCATATTATTGTACCCAACAGCCCCCATTTTTTCATAAGGAAATGGGGACCCACCTTTTTGGAAAAGGTGATCTCAATGAGGAATCATATTCATATTTCTATGCAATGTTTGGGAAGTCTATAGGACATTTCACTTTTTTGGCAGATGATATTAGCATTGTGTTTATTTAGTTTATGAGAATAAATTTTGTATTTTAGGTAAATTCTTTGGGTTCAAAGTCTTAAGGTTAATTCTTTTGATCTTCTTAAAAAGCTATCTTTTTGTATGTTATGTTTTAGAAAATATTTGGTTCTATTTTATTTCAGGATTATTGTTTGAACAAACTTATTTTATCTTAGAAATTATTATAGACTTTTCATCTGAAGTAATTTTCTCGATGGAATTTGGTGTATAGACTCTTTGCCTTAAGGAATTGTAGATCGTATTCACTTTCCCTGAGATAAATTTCCTGATGGATTATCTCTTTGAACCTATCCAACTTATCTTTTAGAACTTTTAGAATGACCCTTAGTCATACAAGATTATCCTTCAGGAATTTTAGACCTACCCTCAGCCTTTGCAAATTAGACACTTTGGCTAAAATTTTGTCCCAAAGTAAACCCTTAGTTCTCCTTCCATCTACCCTTTGGAACCCTTCTAACTAGCCCTTTGGCCTTTTTTAACATAACCATTTATCCCTTCTTAACAATTTATTTTAGGGTAAATACCCTTTGGTTTTATGAGGCCTACCCATTAGCATATTGGAATTACCCTTCGGAGGTTTCCTAATTGCTCTTTTTATCCCAACCTACCCTCCAATATTTATGGAAGTGTCCTTAAAAAAAATTGTTTCAACTCTTTTTGCCCATCAAAATTCCATTGACATTTTTTGTGATTACCCTTCATCATTTCCTTCAAAAAATTTATTATGTGACTTTGTCAATTCCTTTAAACATTTTACTTGATAAAAATGACCCTTCAAGAGAATTTTTGTAGACATTTTATCCAAAAAAAATTCCTCAAAGTAGATCCTTCAATACCTTTTAAAAGGATCATTTTCCCTAAACCATTTCCTTTAAACTTATTATTTCAAACATTTTGTTCCAATTTAAAATCCCTAAAATAATTCTTTTAAAGGGTGCGTGCCTTTCAAACTTCTTGAACTGACCCTTTAGATATTTCAAAAATTACCTTTTGGCCTTTTCAAAGTGACCATCTACCCTTTGGGACATTTTGAAGTGACCCTTATTCATACAAAAGTACCATTCATAGATCAAAGGTCCCCTTCATCCATCAAAAAATACCCTTCAATAATTGTAGAAGTGCCCTTCAGCATTTACTAAGTAGATCCTTCGAGAATTTTGTCATGGACAAAATGCCCTATAAAGTGAACCCTTCCGACCAAAAGTACCCTTCAAGGAGCATGAAAATACCCTCTATCCATGAGTTAACCCTCCATAATAATTCTTTTGAGACTCCTACCCAATGAAAAGATTCCTTTGGAATAATTACTATGAATGCTTTGTCTAAAATTATCCCCCTGGGGGAATTATCCATGAACATTAACCCAAAAGTAGTTTTTTGACACTATATATGATGTTTTTGTATGATTTTACGTATGCCCTAGGGGAGGTCATTAGTTTGAGATTGAGAAAACAAATTTTTCACAAGGATAAACATCCTAACCCCATAAGAGACTTCTATATGATGTCATATTTGGTTAATGAAGTCATGCAGACCTATTATAAGGACTTGGGCAATCTATGGGATATGACCATATATTGCATAAAAAATAGAATCTATAACCACTTCTATTTTATGCATATATATGCTTACCATAAGTATATGGTCATAATATGTGAATATGTTTACCCATAGGTGTGGAAAGCCATTCATGGTGCACCTATGCCTCATCTTAGAGAGAACATTATAAATAATTTGGGAAAAAAAGGAGATTTTTTCCTCTATCTAAACTTCATTGTCATCATGTTCTAGGGAAATAAGTTTGAGCCTTTATGTCTTCCAAAGTATGCCCTTGATAAGTTAATTGAGTAGGAGATTGCTTTCCAGTTGTAGAATAACATTGAGGAGGATTTGGTCAGATAGAAAAAAGGCTTATTCTTTGGGATCCTAATTTGAATTGGTAGAATAACATACACTATCAACAAACATCTTGGAAATGTTGGAGGAAATCATAATTGATATGGCTTCCCTGTAATGGCACATAAAGACTAGAATCCCCATGGGCAAATCCAACATCATATTCATGGTTTCAACATTATTTACTACCCCCAACCTTTTTGTTATGACTTGCTTTTTGTGAATGTCAAGATAGATGAAGAAGTGATAGAATGATCAAAAATTATTGGGCTATAAGAAGATCATTTGAGAATGATCCAAACCAAAGCTAGTATCTCTACTAGGGAACTAGATATTTGTAGAGCTCCCTTCAAGGGATGTCATCATTCAAACTTTTTGAGGGGACAATCTATTGAATAGGAAGCTTCTTCATCTTAGGGACTTCCATTAGAGTTGAAATTGAAATCAGTCAAGAAAGAACCAAGGTTCCCTGAGCCTAGTACATAGAGAGGAGAAAGGGGAGATATTATTAATTTAGAATTTGATAAAGAAGAGGAAAAGATGTATGATATTATATTTTCAACACTGGCTAAGTTCTTATGGCTAGCCCTTGCCTATATACTATTTCATATGTTGGGGTGGCTACTACACAAGTAGTATCAGTCACCTCTTAGGGCTCTCCCATTTAAGGAAAGACCCCATTGTTATATACCTAGAATCCCAAGACTCCCTTAGGCAGCCCCATAATGCATACATCTCAAGGCTTTCCTATTCTACCTCTGAGCTCATAACCATTAAGAAAAGACAAAGTTATCACCAAAGACATAACTGATTATTTAGATGAAGAGGTTGAGCTAGAGGAGGCCAAGGATATGAGTATTTAGGTGGACACCATTGAGCTTCAACTTTAAGGTGCTTAAGACTTTTCTAATTTTTATTTGGCTTTAATTTATATTGTTTATTTAATACATGTCCCTTATGTGGAAATCCCCATTCCCTGCACTTCATCTATTATTTCCATTTCCATAGCTACTATTTATCCCTCCACTATCACTACCACACAATTTCCCATGGCTATTCCTTCTATACCTATTGGTACTTCTATTCTAAGAGTTCACAAAAAGAATAAGGTAACTAGGAGAGTGAAAAATACTCTAGCTACCCCCCAACTTCATGTCTTTTCTACACAACTCTCCCTTAAACTCCCCACTTCCACTTCTATAAAAGAAACTACAATAACTAGCATAAGTAGGGAAAGGAAGGGAAAACCTCACATAGTTGTAGTCCACCCACTTCCTCAATTTGGAGGAGTAGACTCATAAAAAATATTATGGCCTTTATTATCTAATGTCATGACAAAGGATAGTAAGAAATATAAAAAAAAAGAAGTTAAAGGAGAAATGGTTGTTACAATTATTGATACACCACTCTAAATTCCACCTTATGTTATAGACTTGATGTTGGGGATCAACCAACAATGTTGATTACAATATGAAAGAAATTAAATGAGGAATTAAACCAGAAAGATAAGTAACTAGAATTAGAAAACAACAAACAATAAGAGATACAAGAAACCACCCTAAAAACTTGTATTAAACTCTTTACAGAAGGAATACAATTGGAAAAAATTCTTTTCTTCCACACCTCTCTCAGATGTACAGATCTCTATCTAGATCTCTTTCCCTCAAGAGCTCTCTCTCTCAATTACAATCAACTCCAACAACCTGGATTGATACACATATATAATACTGTATTGTTCAACACTCTATAATAAGCTATGAAGATCTATTATATTATATAATTATTAGGAAACATGAGCATACAACTATAGCCATTAGATGCACCTCCTAATCAAGGGATCTAAATAGTCTTACTAATAATAGAGATGTGGACTTAAGATTATCACTTAATCCTAACATGCAAACATTCTATTCTATCCATGAAAATAGCTTTCTAAATGCACAGGTAACCAACATCGATTCCTACCTGTTTGCCTGTGATCGACGTTGGCTGATCCATGACCGATGCCAGCATCTCTTGGTCTACTCCTGACTGACGTCAGTCTCTCATGACTGATGTCGGTGACTATGTAAATCCTACAATCTTTCAAACTCACTCATTTGGTGAAGCTTTTATCTCCACACGTTAACAATCTCCCACTTGGAGATAAACAGCTGCACCAATACCTGTACAGCAACATCTTCTAGCTCTTCCATCTTTAACTCAATCATGAAGACCTACAAAATTTGAATGAAGATTCAACTTCTCCTTTGTTACCAGCTTGGTTAACATATCCGCAGGGTTCTTATCTGTATGGATCTTCTCCAGCTTCAACTCACCATCCTCCAATACCTATCTTATGAAGTGGTACCTAAGTTGTATATGCTTTGTTCTTGAATAAAAGGTTGAATTCTTAGCCAAATGAATTACACTCTGACTATCACTATATAATCTACAACTCTCTTGCTCCTTTCCAAGCTCTTCCATGAGCCGTGTCATCCATATCATCTCTTTGCTAGCCTCTATGACTGTAACATATTCTGCTTCTGTAGTTGACAAGGCAACAACCTTCTACAACTTTGATATCTAGCTAACTGTCATTCCACCAATAGTGAAAACATATCCTGTGGTGTTTTTCCTACCATCCAAATCACCTGCCATATTTGAATCTACATAACCATGTAGAGAAGTATCTAAACCTCCATAATACAAATGCCTACTACTGGTCCCTCTTAGATATCTAAGGATCCACTGAACTACTTTCTAGTGTTCCTTCCTTAGATTAACCATATACTTACAACTCCTACTGCTTGGGCAATATTTGGTCTAGTACATACCATTGCATACATTAAACTCCCTACTGTGGAAGCATATGGAACTTTCTTCATGTACTCTACCTCATCATATGAATTAGGACATTGTTCTTTACTCAGTTTAAAATGTCCAGCCAAAGGTGTGCTTACCGGTTTTGCATCCTGCATATTGAACCATTTCAACACCTTGTTCACATAATCCTCTTGAGACAAAATCAATATATGATTTTTCCTATCTCTCTTAATACTCATGCCAAGGATTTTTTTTGCTGCTCCCAAATCCTTCATGGTAAATGCGTGAGCTAATTTCACCTTAAGCTCAGAGATATCCTACATGTGTGATCCTACAATCAGCATATCATCTACATACAACAACAGAATAATTTATCTACCATTATATAATCTCTTAAAATACACAAAATGGTCAGATTGATACCTACTATAGCCATGCTCAGTCATAAACCTGTCAAATCTCACATACCACTATCTAGGAGCTTGCTTGAGGCCATACAAGCTTTTCTTCAATCTGCACACTAACTTCTCCTTACCTTTGACCTCAAATCCTTTTGGATGATCCATATATATTTCTTCATCCAAATCTCTATGAAGAAATGATGTCTTAACATCAAGCTGCTCAAGATGTAAATCCTCAATAGCAACTAAAGACAATACAGTCCGTATAGAAGTCATTTTAACAATAGGAGAAAAAATCTCACCAAAATCAATACCTGGTTTTTGTGTAAATCCTTTCACTACCAACCTGGCCTTATATCTCATATGTCTATTCTCACCTTCCTTCAATCTGTAGATCCATCTATTCTTTAGTGTCTTCTTTCCTGCTGGCAACTCAACCAAATCCCATGTTTGGTTCTCTTTCAAGGACTCCATTTCCTCAACCATGCCATGCTCCCACTGATTCTTGGATTTCACCTATATTGCTTCATCAAAACTCTCTAGTTCTCCACCATCAGTAAGCAATAAATACAATAATGAAGGGGAATATCGAATTAGAGGTTTACTTACCCTTTTTGACCTCCTAATGGGCGTCTGAGACTCATTCACAACACGTTGTCTACCCAAATTATCTGACAGTGACCGACCTCGGTCACTTTCAAGCCTATAACTGGCCGATGTCAATTTTGCCTGACCAACATTGGTTCCTACCTGGCCGATGTCGGTCACTATTTGACTGGCATCGGTTCTTGTATTGCTGACGTCGATTCCTACCTGACCAACATTGGTCTCTGTGTTTTCTTGTCTGTGATTAATTTTTCCCGTGAGCTCATTTTGGACCGTCACCTCGTCCAATTCTCCATTGCTCTGCTTAGATTAATTTTGCTTCTTGAGTTGATCACTATACATCACTTTTTCATTAAAAACAACATCACGGCTCCTAATTATTTTGTTAGTTCCTAGATTCCAAAACTTGAATCCAAAATCATCAGAGCCATAACCAATAAATGTGCACCTCATAGACTTAGCATCCTGCTTCTTTATATTTTCCTTATCAACATGCACAAAGGCTTCACAACCAAAAACTTTGAGAAATGAGAGATATACCTTTTTACCTATCCATGCCTCTTCTATAATTCCACCATCTAGAGCTGTAGAGGGTCCTCTATTAATCAAGTACACTACAATATCAACAGCTTCTGCCCAAAACTCTAAGGGCAAACCAGCATGCAATCTCATACACCTTACATGCTCCATTACTGTTCTATTCATCCTTTTAGCAACTCCATTTTGCTGAGGTGTCTTTGGAACCATCCTTTGCCTATGGATTCCATGCATATAACAATACCAGTTGAACTTGTGACTGCAGAACTCACCACCATTGTTAGATCTCAGGCACTTCAATCTTCTGCCTGTTTCATTCTCAACCATAGCTTTTCAAATCTTAAAAGTCTCAAATACATCATATTTCTTCTTAATACAATAGACCCATACCTTTCTTGTAGCATCATCTATGAATGAAACATAGTACTGTGATCCTCCAATAGAAGCAACCTGAGCCGGTCCCCACACATATGTGTGAACAAGATGCAACTTATGCTTCTTCTTTGTTGACCCAGTCTTGAGAAAACTCACCCTCTTCTATTTTCCAAACACACAATGCTCACAAAAATCTAGATCTATGCTTTTCAAATCTGAAAGCTTACCTTTTGACTTAAGAATGGACATTCCCCTCTCACTCATGTGGCTGAGCCTAGACTGCCACAACTTTACATCCACATCTGAAGTAGATAATACAAAAGGAGAAATATTAGTAATACAATTACATAAATAGAGAGTATCTACTCTCTTACCTTTGGCCAATACAAGTGCATCCTTGGTCACCTTCCAAGATTTAGCTGTGAGAGTTACTATACAACCCTCATCCCCTAACTTTCCTATAGAAATCAAATTCCTCTTCAAGTTGGGAACATGCATGACATCTCTCAACACCCATGTGTTGCCATTCTGCATTTTTAGCTGCACTTTTCCTTTGCCAACAATTTTTCAAGGCTCATCATCCCCTAAATACATTATTCTGAAATCTCCATGGACATAGTCACTAAAATATTCTCTATTGGGTGTAGCATGAAAAGATGCACCAGAATCTAAAACCCAAGATTCTATATTATTATGCAAAGAGAATATTAAAGCATCTTATGCAATACCTGCAACCTTTGCTTCTTCTTTTCCTTCGTGTTGATTGTCCTCCTTAGGCTTTGACCAGCAATCTTTGCTTATGTGCCTAATCTTTCCACAATTCCAGCATTGTGGCTTCTTGCCATTTTTGGATTTGGATCTACCTCTCACCTTTGACTTAGACCTTGATCTCCCTTTCTTGCTCTTCTCTTTTGGTTTTCCCCTACTCTCAAAACTTAAAGTTTTCCCAGATGTTTCCTCTATGCTTTTCCTATGAATTTCTTCATTCAAGATTACACTAACAACATCCTCTACTTTTAAAATATTTGAAGCAGATGCAGTATTAATAACTGCCATTACCAAGCGATGCCATCATTCAGGCAAAGAACATAATGTTAAAAGAGCCTTAATTTCATCATCAAACACTATTTTGACTGAATTTGATTGATTTACAATTCCATGGAAATCATTTAGATGATTAGATACAGATCCACCTTCCTGCATTTGCAAATTAAATAATTGCTTCATAAGATATACCTTATTTGAAGCTGAGGGTTTTTCATATAAATTTGCTAAAGTAGTCATTAACTCTACCATTGTCTTTGCCTATGATAAATTAGATATCACAGTAGATGCTAGACTCAATCTTATAGATCCAAGAGCCTTTCTATCAAGAACTTCCCATTCTTCATCATCCATGTCTTTGGGCTTCTTTAAAACCCCACCTAACGGTAAGTATAGATCTTTCTGGTACAGATAATCCTCTATTTGCATTCTCCAATGTTGATAATTTTTTCCATTAAACTTTTCCATTCTCAATTTACTTTCTTCTACCATTGCTTCTCCCACTCAAACAGAAATCCCTGCAGAAACCCCTATGAGTACCCTATAATCAATACACACTAACCAGATCTGAAACACTTTTTAGTCAACCTGAGCTCTGATACCACTTGTTGGGGATCAACCAACAATGTTGATTACAATATGAAAGCAATTAAATGTGGAATTAAACCAAAAAGATAAGTAACTACAATCAGAAAATAGCAAACAATAAGAGATACAAGAAACCACCCTAAAAACTTGTATTAAACTCTTTACAGAAGGAATACAATTGAAGAAACTTCTTTTTTTCCACACCTCTCTTAGATGTATAGATCTCTATCTAGATCTCTTTCCCTCAAGAGCTCTCTCTCTCAATTACAATCAACTCCAACAACCTAGATTAATACACATATACAATACTGTATTGTTCAACACTCTACAATAAGCTATGAAGATCTATCCTATTATATAATAATTAGGAAACATGAGCATATAACTACAACCATTAGGTGCACCTCCTAATCAAGGGCACTAAATAGTCTTACTAATAATAGAGATGCGGACTTAAGACTATCACTTAATCCTAACATGTAAACATTTTGTTCTGTCCATGAAAATAGCTTTTTGGATGCATAGGTAACCAACATCGGTTCCTACCTATTTGCCTATGACTGACGTCAACTGATCCATGACCAACACCAGCATCTCTTGGTCTGCTCCTGACTGACATCAGTCTCTCATGACCGACGTCGGTGACTGTGTAAATCCTGAAATCTTTCAAACTTGCTCATTTGGTGAAGCTTTTAGCTCCACACCTTAACACTTGATGTGTCAAATGCCTAGCTATAAGGTCACATAGATCCCCTTTATGTCCACTTTATTTGACCCCCCCAATTGGTTTAATCCAAAGAGATAAGAAGATAAAATTTGAGGATGACCAAGGTGCAAGCATCATCCTTGAAAAATGGCAGTTGATATTCTCCTCACTAAGAGGCAGAATAGGAAGCTAGGGGAGTCTATATATGAATAGAATATTTCAAACCTAGCTCAAGAACACAATGATGTGGTGGTTTTCATCCATGAATGCATGGAGTTAGCTTGATATGATCTAGAGGAGGAAGTTCAAGAATTACAAGCATAGATTGAGCATCTCAAGGAATAATCTAACATTGTGCATATTCCTAAAATTATAGAATTTGAGGTTCATGAGGCTGATTCAAAGTTTTATAAGTATTTGGAGGCCATGGAATTCATGAAGGTTGAGATGGCACCTCATACAAACTAAGAAAACTAGCTCTATGGCTCTTTGGCTCAAGATATTACTAGGCTTAAAATTCTAGTTGCTTACACAAGCAACTCATTGAACAACCACCTTGATCTAATGAATACATTTAAGGCATCTAATACCCTAAACCTAGATATCATTAAACATGAAGAGATAAAAGGTGGTTAAAGTCAATTGCATTATTGATTCTAGAGTATCAAGTGCATGAGGCCCAACTCCTCTAAATTTTGAATGAACTAAAATTATCTAAAGAAAGGGATTCTATAGGTAAATTGCTTAGTAGAATCAATTTTACTAAAAATTGTCTAAGAAGCCATCAAGAAATTCAATGCATATAAGGCTTGATAGTGGAGATAATAGAAGTAGAGTTAATCAGAGTGAGGAAGAAGGTGATTGAAGTGGATATTTTTAGGAGTAAGTTCCTTCTAATGAAAGATGAACATGCCAGAATCCTTAGACAATGAATATACAAGACTCTTCAGACAAATTAAGAGACTCCATCAACCTTATTTTCTTAACTTAGACATCATTCACCAATATAATGAGGTAGTATATAAGGTCTATAATGATAATGAGACAAAACAAAAGTAGGCCTCTAGTAGTGTT
Organism: Torreya grandis; assembly: GCA_037957365.1. NCBI lineage: Eukaryota > Viridiplantae > Streptophyta > Pinopsida > Cupressales > Taxaceae > Torreya > Torreya grandis. The sequence continues at coordinate 362,630 of JARHVA010003176.1, forward strand.
TCTAGATCTTCAGCTTCTACTCCCACTTTGACTCCTTATAAGGCCCATGAAGCACTTCATACCACACAACTTTAGTTGTATGTGTGTATAAATCCTAAAATCATGTATATTTAGATTATTTTAAAAATAGACAAATCATTGTAAAATTCACTTTGTATTTTCATATACATGTACACATTGTATGCTTTTATAATGGCAATTTGTCTATTTATAACTTTTTTGCTTTAATAGATTTGACCATAGTTAAAAGTACATGTTTTAACTACCACATGTAATAATCATGCATAGACTTGGAAGACGAGGTGGCCCATTCCCCAAGATCTATAAATATAATATTATCACCAAAATTTATTTTTTAGAGTCAGAGAATTTTGAATATAAGAGCAGTGAGCAATTTTGATTGACAACAAATGTGTTTGTGTATTTTCTTTCCCATTTCATGTTATTAGTCATTATTTCTATGGTTGTTTGCTTTAATAGTCTTTACTATGATAAAGTTTCAAATAGATTCTTGACTATTTTCATTAATATACTAATCTTAGATGTGTAATAGATATTTAATATCAATAAAATTATTGATTAAAATTGTCAAGTTAATTTAAATCATATTTATGGATGTGTATTGTTGTTTTCTTGGTGTAGTCTTATAAGTGTGTGCTACAGTTGCCTTAAATAATCCATTAGCTCAAGCCATAATCTCCTAATTGAAGGGTGTGTAATAATAACCCCAATAAGATCAACATTTATTTGAGGATAGTGGACTCCCTATATCTTTGTTCCCTTAGAATTTCAAGTTGTACATGTTTACATGTGTGCAATTACTATTAATAACTAGTGTTTATTTTAAATAAATGTAGTTATGTCCAAAAACCAACTAGGGAAGTAATTCCTGAGTCCCATAGATATTTATTTTTGCGTTACCTTACCCTCGTTTTGTGTTTTATTATTGAGATCTACCTACTTTAGATTAGAGGCCATCCATCCATCTAACTCATGTAGGAAGTAACTCTATTAGAAAACCACACCACTATCCAAAAAACCTTCTCAACAACCTGCATGCCCTACTAGCTATTCCATCAAGTTATCAAAGACTACATACCTATAACTCATGGCCTATAATGGATTTTACCTCCATTGAGATCTTAAAATGTTAAGAGGCTACCTCATTATGGCTACTGTGTGCATAAAACCCACATCAATAATTTCAATGGTGCTAAAAAGAGGGCCCTAAATTTACTCCTAATAATAGAGGTTAGTCTTTACATAGAGTTACACTAGAGTTACCTAGGGGAGTGACAAGATCTAATTCTTAGGTCAGTTTATTAGTATCACCCTTAACAAGCCATAAGTGACCTAGAGTTGTGCCAATAACTCTAGTTTAGAACAATCCACCTCCATTGGGGCACCCTACACCTATAAGGAACTCACTTTTTGTTAATAAACCAATGGCTCAACAATAGCCCTAATTAGATTGATCTACTATTGACATCCCTTGGGATGTACATGATTTACCTTAAAACCCAAAAAATATCTATCATCTTTTTCTTCTTCAGAGCTAAGGACCACAAAAGACCATATTAAATCTGTTAAAGCTTCTTTAAGATTAATGAATCTAATGGATGAAGATGTTTCATGTTGGTTATTCCATTTTACGTTAATGGATGATGATTATGATTAGTATTTAAATCTAATATAAAAATCCATCACCAATCATGAGGATTGTTAAATGGTTTTTATTACATAGTTTGGATGGGTCACCAATCTTATATTAGTTTATCAGTACTTTACTAGCATGAAGAGGGAACCTAATGAGCCCATCCATGCTTTCAATTCAAGATGGTAAAAAATGTATAATGAGTTGATCCTATGGTATAAACCACAACCTGAGTTAGCACTTGAGATGTAAAAAAAATCCTTGGATCCCATTACCATTTTGTTCTTGATAAAAGCACCCATTATCAATACTTTGGTAATAGCATTTAAAGAAGCTATTAACATAGATATACAACTTAATCTATAGACACCTAGGATATCCAACATCAAAAATTGAATCCTAATACTCAACCTGATATCATACATGAAGTAAAATGTTGTAGCATACAATCAAAATCAGTTATACATGTTGACTCCATTGACGTAAACAATGTAGCTAAACCTTGGCTATCTGAACAATCATGTAATGAGAAATATCTACCAATAGAAATAAAATTAAAATACACTTCTTATGGATCTTTTACAAGGTGTGGATTCCATAAAATCTAAATTGGATTCTATTAATAAGATGGTCTAAAAATTAGTAATGATTTTCTGAATATGCAATGAAAGCTAGCCAATACCAATACTCATATGGGCAACTAGAATGCCAGGTTTTAAATGTATAACAAGCCTTTTAATAGGCTTAAAAATAATATGGATGAATCTAGTAGACTTCCATAAATCAACATTGTTAAAAAATCTCTCCCTAATTGGTACAAGATACATAATACACCTCAACATGGCGAGCTTGAATGTGTTGAGTTTTGTACAGTGTTCAAAATATTTTAGAGGGAAGTAACTAGGTAGGATAAAATGAATAATCCAATTAAAACACATCAAGATCTTGGATCTTATAGCATAGCCATATTCTTTGAGACTCACAACTTTCCTTTCCCAAGAAAAGATGACAACAAACTAGAATATAATTTAGAAGAAGTTCATGATTTTTAGCAGTTCCAAATATGTACATAAAACTTGAGTAATAAGAACCCTTTGACTAAATTGAATTCTCCAAAAGACATATAAATTCTACCTAACCCTTAATTATACAACAATCCACCCCCTCATAAGGGGAATAATCTATCACCAAGCAAAGAGGAATCGAGTAAATTTGGAGGATACAACATCAGGGAAGATATGAAGAAAATCAAGGCCAATATCATGCTTCATGAGTTATCCTAAATCACTAAAAAAAGTATCTACTATGGAATTATATCACTATAAAGACCCATGTGGAGAGAACTAAAAATACTTCGAACAAAGCAAAAGAAGCAAAATTAGTTGATACCAATGTCATCTACAAAAGCAAACCAAAGTGCCACCATTCCTACTGACCATAAAAGCATTTGGTAAGAATATTCATAATGTTTTGGTTGATTAGGGATAATATACAAATTTTATGCTTTCTTTTATATGATAAAATCTTGGTCTCACTCCTAGCCCTTCAAAGAGGTTAGTTTCTCAATTATAAAAAATGGTAATACGAGTAGTGGGAGAATTGAATAATATACACATTCAAGTAGCATCAAAATTGAGAGTCTAGATGACTATTGATATTATATTAGTGGACATCCTAGAAGGATATGGATTATTTCTTAGAATAAATTGGTCTAAATTTCTTAATGGGTATCTTTCCATAGACTTCTCACACATCTAACTACCATGGAGAGGAATTGCAAATCATATCAGAATTGATAGAGATAATAGAATGAAATATCCCATCACAAAATACAATGTTAAGAATTAAGAGGTAAATAATGATTCTCCCTCATTGGGAATTTATACTTTTACCACTCACATTTTAGAGCAAAACCAAGAACTTAAAGGTTCAAATTAGCTATGGATAATGCATTTTGAAGGAGCCAACTCCAAGAAAGGATCAGGTGTAAGAATTGAGCTAATTAATCCTCAATGTAAGAATTTTTTGGCTACCTATATATTTTGGTTCCCCTATATGAATAATAGGGCCAAGTATTAGGTTATAATATTAGGACTATAGTTTGCACTCAAAAATAACATAAAATGGGTAAAAAATATTTGAGGACTCAAAGCTAGTAATCCACTAGATAATAAATAAATACCAATGAAAATTATCTTACTTGAAGAGGTATAAACATAGATCATGGGATTTAATTGAAAATTTGAATCTTTCAACATAGTATCACTCCCAAGAGAACAAAATTAGGGCATCAATTCACTAGTTACAGCTGCTACCAATCTAGAACCACTGTAGGAATCCAAGGTAAAGACATTTTCCATTGATTTGGTTCCTTGTCCCTCTATTATAGATAATGTAGATAATTTTTAGGTATTTAGTGATGATCAATATATTATCTAATTCTTAACTAATTTAGGGGATTTCAAATCCCAAATCATTGATGACAAGGACATTAACCATTTTTGTCAATAAGAGATAGATAAAGAGGGTATTCTTTATATTAAAGATAATTGAATACTAGTAGGCTTAGTCTCCTTAGAAATGCCTTTTGACTTGGATCCTTAGGCACAGTAACTTAGACAACCTAAGGTCAATAAATCTAACTTCAAGAGGGAAAATTTTGGAGATGAACATAATCCATATTATGTCAATATTGGTCTTAGCTATACTCTTGAGGAAATGAAGTGAATGATGAATTTAATCTCTCAGTACAAGGATGTTATCACCTGGACATATGAGGACCTAAAGGTGTATCTATAGGTCATCACACACATAATTCATTTGAATTAGGATCATAAACCATTCAGATAGAGGCAAAGGGTAGTGAACTCCATTTTAGAGCCTCTTATTTAGAAGGAAGTAAGTTATTAAGTCATAAAATATTTTTCCCCATATGAAATTCCACTTTGGTGGCCAATTTGGTCCCATTAAGAAATAATAATAGTGAAATTAGACTATGCATAGACTTCAAAAATCTGAAGAGGGATTTTAAGAAGGACAATTATCATCTACTTTCTCTAACAGAAGTAATATAGATAGTGACTGGTTATGAGATGATGTCCTTTTTGGATGGATTTTTAGGCTATGACCAACTATTGGTGCAACATAAATATAGAATTAAGAATATGTTTACCATAAAATGGATAACTTATGCATACAAAAGGATGCCATTTGGACCAATCAATGCAAGAGTTATCTTGTAATGTGCTATGGATAATGCATTCAAGGGACTGACTAGGAAATGTATAATTATTTATATGGATGACCTCATAGTATTTTAAAAAAATATATAGGATCATATATCTCACCTAAAACCTATATTTGAATCGTTCCAAAGCTTTGGTGCTTCATTAAATCTAAACAAATCATATTTTTGGTACCTAAAGGCAAACTATTGGGACACATCATCACTAATGATGGGATCACCATCAATCTAGAAAGAATCAAGGAAATCTCAAGGATTTAGAAGCCAAATAGTAATAAGGATTTAAAATCATCCTTTGTAAAAATAAAATTTGTTAGGAAGTTTATATCAAGGTTCACAAAAATCATCAAACCCCTAAATGACATGCTTAAGTAGAATGCTAAAATAGAATGGACAGTTGAGGCCAAAAAGTCCATCCAAGACATAAAAGATGTTATATTTTAGGCTCCAGTATTGATTAGTCCAAACATCACAAAGGATTTATATTTGTACTCATTAATCTTATAACATACCATTGTTATCATTATCATGTAAAATAAATATGAAACTAAACATCCAATTGCCTTCATGAGTATAAATCTGAAGGATGTAGAGATCAAATATTTAATTATCAACAAATAGATTTTTATTATGGTTAAGGTAGTGAAGAAAATTTAACATTATATATTAATAAATAGAACCATTTATATATTACTTGACCCTACTATCAATCTCACCTTATCACATAATGAGCTGGGAGAACATTGAGGCAAATGGATGGCTAAGCACCAAGAGTTTGAATAGAGATCAGGGTTGCAAAGATTGTTCGAGGATAAGGAATTATTTAGCTCATGACTGAGTCAAATCCCTAAATCCCCATTGAATATGTATGTATAACACAAATTTATAAAGGGGAGTGGTATATAGACATAATCCAATATTTTCTTATAGGAACCTGGCCCCCAGAGCTTAGTAGGGAAAGTAAAAGAGCCTTGAAGCTCAAAGCTACTCATTTCATGATCAAGAAAGACATCCTATATATAATTAAATATGAAGGTATATATCTTAGTTGTGTATCTACAAAATAAGCCAAGGATATCCTAGAAAATTTACATCAAAAGATAGGCAATGATCACCTATCTTGTAACACCACAACCCATAAAATCTTAAGGTTGGTCTATTATTGGCCAACTATCTTTAAGGATGCTCATATGAATGTCATGAATTTCCATGAATGTCAATAATTTTCCAAAAGGGAGGTTCATGTAGCCATGCCTCTATAACCATTTTTTAAAGGAAGATCATTTGCATAGTGGGGCTTGGACTTCATTAATGTAATCAACCCAAATTCTTCAGTTGTCATTAAATTTATGCTTATGGATATAGATTGAGATATTAGATGGATAAAATTGGTTTCTATAAATAATATTAGAGCACAATATGTGATTAATTATTTATAATAACACATTACTACTAATTTGGCATGCCCATCTCTCTAGTATGTGACAATAGACTAGAATTTATGTCAATAGAATTCATTGAGTAGGCACATGACAAATAAATTATAATAAGATCATATTCTAATCACTACCCTCAAAGAAATCGATTAGTTAAATCAATGAGCAAAAATATGATTTCGGTCATCCAGAAGTCAGTAAGGGACAAGCCTAGAGATTAGGACAATCTAGTAAAGTATGTTCTTTAGGCAGCCTAGATGAGATACAAGTAAGCCTTAAAATCTTCGCCCTACCTACTAGTATATGGATGTAGACCTATTTTTTCCATCACATTTAATCTTCCCACTTATTAGTTCATAAAATATTATATGGAATGTAATGGAAAAGTAGAATCAAGACTGTTTGACATAATAGACATGGAGGATTCAAAAACGGGAGCTCTATAGACATTCAATAAACACCAAGATGTAGTTAAAAGGTGGTTTGATAAAAGGGAAAAAGTCAAATCATTCAAAATTTTAGATCTTGTGTTATTATGGGATAAATCCCATGAAAATAAATGACAACATGATAAGTTCACTCCATTATGGATTGGACCATGTCAAATTCTAGAGATCTTAAGAAATAATGCATCTCATCTAAAAGACCTCCAAGGCAATTGGTTTACATATCTAGTTAATGGATAGTTCCTGACACATTACTTCATAGTTGTTATATTTATGGATATTACTAATTGAGATGATTTGGATTAGTTTATACATAGGATTGGATTAGATTTTCTTGTTTTATAGAATAAATTTTGAGTGTTTTTTAGACTAGTCTCCTTTTTTTTAGATTAATCTTTCCTGCTTTCAATATATTGCTTTCATAGAATTTATTTAAAACTTTTCTTAGATTAGATTTCTTTATTTTTTAGATTATTCATATTTATTTTCTTCTTTGGCATTCAAAATTTTACTTGCTCTTATTATTTCTAAATCAAAAATCCAAAACAACTAACTTGTGAAAAAGGGGAAAATTAAAATTTTGACATTTTGGGGACTAATTTATAGTTTGGGTATATTTATGTATTTTTTATGTATTTAAGATGAAGGTAGGTAATCATGGATTATTTTGAATAAAGTCACAATTGAATACTTTTACTAGGCATGTGGAATATGCTTTCAAATTAATTCATACAAATTTAGAAATTTTTCTTGTTTTAATGGATCACATGCACTTATCATGATGAATACCTATTGGAAATGGTAATTCTAGGTCTAGATTTGGCTAATAGGGACATTCTAGTAATGATTTATTTTCTAATTATACCCGCTCACAAGGGTTTCTTCTCTCTTTTCTATTAAGTTTAACTCAATAAAAGAAAATAAAAAAGAAAGAAAAGAATCGATGAGTTCAAAAGAGAAAAAGAAAATCTAAATAAAATAAAAAGGGCTCACATGAGGAAATAAGGTCAATGTACCATGAATCATGATAAAAATAAAATACTAGAATTAGAAGAGAAAGAGCCCTAGGTATCTCTATCAAGGCTATGGATGTCTAGCTAGGAGTAGAGTAATGCCTGAGCTTTACTTGTTTTATGATTTAATGGATAATAGAACAAAACCTACAACCCTATCGAAGCTTTTTAAAAACCCATCACAATAGGGGTTAAAAGAACTACATGTTTTGACATACACAGATCCAAAAAAATTAGAAGGTAAGTATGTTTTAGGAATCTACTTAGGAGTATCTTTCATGTTTCTTATTTAAGTCTTCCTCTATGGTACACTTCATGATTGATTTATGATTGCAAACTAGAGTTCTAGGTTCTAGAAAACTCAAGAGTATTCTCCATGTAAGTCACCATTTGTTGTACCCAACACCCACCTTTTTTCATAAGGAAATGGGGACCCACCTTTTTTGAAAATATCATCTTAATGAGGAATCCTTTTCATATGTCTATGTGAAGTTTTGGAAGTCTATACGACATTTCACTTTTTTAGTGGATGATATTAGCATTGTGTTTATTGTGTTTATGAGACTAACTTGTGTATTGCAAGTAAACACTTTGGGTTCATAGTCTTTGGGCTAATTATTTTAGTCTTCCTTCAAAGTTATATTTTTAGATGTTATGTTTCATTAAATATTTTATCTTATTTTCTTTCAGTCTTATTTCTTTAATAGTCTTATTTTGTGAGAGAAATTATTACAAACTTTTCATCCAAAACAATTATCCCAATGGAATTTAGCCTATGGAATCTTTACCTTAAGGAATTATAAACCACATGCACTTTCCCTAAGATAAATTTAAAGATGTATTATCTCTTTGACCCTATCCAACTTATCCTTTGGAACTTTTAGAATGACCCTTAGTCATATAATATTATCTTTCTAAAAGTTTAGACCTACTCTTTAACATTTACAAAGTAAACCCTTTCAGAAAACTTTTTCCCCAAAGTATACCCTTCATTTTACTTCCACCTACCCTTAGAAACCCTTCTAAATAACCCTTCAAAAAAATTTAAATAAACCATTTACCCCTTCTTGACCATTTATTTTAGGGAAAATACTCATAGATTTTGTATAGCTTACCCTTCAGCATTTTGGAATTTCCCTTTAGAGCTTTCCCAATGGCCTTTTCTATCCCAACCTACCCTCTAGGATTTATGGAAGTGTCCTTAAAAATAATTATTGTACCTTTTTTTCCCATCAAAATTCCTTCAACATTTTTTGTGATTTCCCTTCACCCTTTCTTTCAAAACTTTCATTATGTGCCTTTGCCAATTCCTTCAGACATTTCATCTGACAAAAATGACTCTTTAAAAGAATTATTATGAACATTTTGTTTAAAATAAATTCCTTGAAATAAATCCTTCATGACCATTTGAAATGATGATTTTCCCTAAACCATTTCCCTCTAACTTATTGTTTTGAACATTTTTTTTCTAATGCAAAATCCCTGAAATAATTCCTCTAAAGGGTGCATGCTCTTCAGACTTCTTGAACCAACCCTTCATATTTTTTCAAATTCACCCTTTGGACTTTTTAAAGTGACCACCCACCCTTAGAGACCTTTTTAATTAACCCTTAGCCATACGAAAATTCCCTTTGAAGATCAAAGGTGCCTTTTAGCCCTCCAAAACTACCCTTTGGGAATTTTAGAAGTGCCTTTTATCATTTATGAAGTACATCCTTTGAGACTTTTGTCATGGACAAAATTCCCTATGAAGTGGATCCTTCAAACCAAAAGTACCCTTCAGAGAGTTTGAAAATACCCTTAAAAATGAATTAACCCTTCATAATAACCCTTTTAGGAATCCTACCCAATGAAAAAATTCTTTCATAACAATTACTATGGATGCTTTATCCAAAATAATCCCCTCAAGGGAATTATCCATGAACATTGACCCAAAAGCGCTTTTTAAACACTATGCTCCTAAGTGTTTTATTACATAAAACACTATTGAAATTATGCCATATTTATCCAAACAAAGACAAAATACTTCCAATTTGATAAATTCTAAAAGCACCCACCAACCCAAGCTAATAAATTTGGAAAGTGAATATTACATATTTAATATCACATGAATTGGTATTCAATGCAGGATCCTATGTAGCTAATATGCAACCATTGAATTCATCATTTACATCCAAGTTAACTTGCAATCAACTCATATTCATTCCAAACCATGATCAAGAAACCTAGTCCATACCTTGATAATTTAGTGAGTATAATAGAGACTAAGATAAGAGCTAAAGTGATTGCATAGTATGATACATATCAAAGGGAATTATAGTAATCTAAAACATGCATCTATGTCTTACTCATCTAGGATGTTCTGAGGAACAAATCCTCCTTTTGTATTTTCAATCAAGGATTCTACAAATTTTAAGGACACCATCTTTGATCTAGAAGTGTTATAAGATAATTATCATAATTACTCATAACTCTAGAATGATATTGGTTTATTCGATATGTTTTCATTAGATGATGAGATAGTACTAGTAAAAAGGCTATTCATTTAGGAACTTCTATCCTAAAATGTCAAAGGTTGCGTTTTGTCATATCTAAACTAGAGGTTATGCCATATATAGACCTCCTTAGTTACTTTTTCTTCATAGTAAAAATATCATAAGACAAGAAATTTTTTCATTTTCATGGAGATACAGTGATTGTGTGCATCTCTAGAAGTTACTTTCATAGGTATATCTCTCTCAACATACCAGACACCTATTATGATAAACACACTTGGGTATAATTCAAAACTAAAACATCAATCTCAAAGGTTCTCTCCTCATGGTTTCTCCCAAGCCAATGCATCACCTGGTAAGGGAAGAATCTAAATGGAGTGATTCCATTTGAAAAATTTAGAATAGGAATCTGGATAGGTATGGCTTTACTCAACAAATTATATGGGATGCCTAACATCCATTTTGTGAACTTAGATTTGGTGTTATTAATACATATGATGATGTCACACAATGATGCCTATGCCCTAAAAGGTCATTATTTTGAGACTGAGGGAACACATTTTTCACAAGGATAAACATCTCACCCCATAAGAGACTTCTATATGATGTCATATTTAGTTGACATAGTCATGGGGACCTATTATAAGGACTTGGTCAATCCATGGAATCTAACCATAGATTGCATAAAAATAGAATATTAGACCACTTCTAATTTATGCATATATTTGATTACCACAAGCATATGGTCAGAATATATGAATATGTTTACCCATAGGTGTGGAAAGCCATTCATGGCTCACCTATACCTCATATTGGAGAGAACATTATAAATAATTTCAGCAAAAAAAGGATATTTTTTCTATATCCATACTTCATAATCATCATGGTCTATGGAAATAAGTTTGAGCCTTTATGTCTTCCAAGGTATGTACCTAATAAGTTAGCTGAGTAAGAGATTTATTTCTAGTTGTGGAACAATATTGAGGATGATTTGGCTAGACAGAAAAAAGGCTTATTTTTTGGGATCCTAATTTTAGTTGGTAGAATAACATACACTATGAAGAAACATCTTGGAGATGTTAGAGGAAAGTGGAATCGATATGGCTTCCCCTCAATAACACGTAGAGACTAAGATCCCCATGGGTGAATCTAGCATCATATTCATGGTTTCAACATTCCATACTACCACCAACCTTTTTGTTGTTACTTTCTTTTTGTTAATAAAAAGAGAGATGAAGTGATAGGAGCATAAATTATTGGGTTATAGGAATATCATTTGAGAATGATCCAAATCAAACCTAGTATCTCTACTAGGGAACTGGATATCTATATAGATATCTTAAAGGGATGACAATATATATACTTTTAGGGGGGAAAATCTACTGAACATGAATCTTATTCATCTTAGGGACTTTCATTAAAGTGTAAATTGAAATCAATTAAGAAAGAACCAAGGCTCCCTGAGCGTAGTGCATAGAATGATCCAAATCAAACCTAGTATCTCTACTAGGGAACTGGATATCTATATAGATATCTTAAAGGGATGACAATATATATACTTTTAGGGGGGAAAATCTACTGAACATGAATCTTATTCATCTTAGGGACTTTCATTAAAGTGTAAATTGAAATCAATTAAGAAAGAACCAAGGCTCCCTGAGCGTAGTGCATAGAGAGGAGAAAGGGGAGATCCTATTAGTTTAGACTCTATTAAGGAAGAGGAAAAAATGCAGGAGTGGTCTAATATTAACATAGGCTAAGTTCCAATGGTTACCCCTTGTGTATCTACAATTTCATCTATTGGGGTGGCTACTACACAAGTAGTAACATCTACCTTCTATGGCTCTCCAATTTAAGGAAAGATCCCATTGGTTTATATTTAGACTCCTAGGACTCCCATAGGTAGCCCCATAATACATACATCTCAAGGCTTACCTATTCCACCTCTAAGCTCATATCCCTCAAGAGAATATGAAGTTATCATTGAAGACATAACAAATTATGCAGATCAAGAGGCTGAGTAGGAGGAGGCCAAGGTTATGAGTCTTTAGGTGGACCCCATTGAGCTTCAACTTCAAGGTACTTAGGCCTTTTTTACCTTTTCTTGGCTTCAATTTCTATTTTTGATTTAATACATGTTTCTTCAATGGAAGTCTCTATTCCCTCCACTACATTTATTCGTTATACTTACACAACCACCATTGATCCCTCCACTATCATTACCACATCATTTCTTATGGTTATTCCTTTTGTACCTATTGGTACTTATACTATGAGACTTCACAAAAATAATGAAGTAACTAAGAGAGTGAAAATTACTCTGGATACCCCCCAACTTCATGTCTAGTCTACACAACTCTCCCTTCCACTCCCCACTTTCACTTTTATAGAAGAAACTACAATAACTATCGTAAGCAGGATAAGGAAGGCAAAACCTCACATAGTTGTAGTCTTCCCACTTCTTCAAGTTGGAGGAGTGGATTGGTCAAAAATAGTATGGCCTTCCTTTCCTAATGTCTTGACAAAGGCTAGTAATAAATAGAAGAAAGAAGAAGAGGAAGATGAGAAATAAATATTTGTTATAACTATTGATATGCCCCTCAACATTCCACCTTGGGCCATAAATTTGAGGAGTCAAATGTCTACCTATAAGGTCATAGATATCCCCTCTATGTCCACTTTATTTGAACCCCCAAATGGTTCAATCCAAAGAGTTAAGAAGATAAAATTTGAGGATGACCAAGGTGAAAGCATCATCTTTGAAGAATGACAATCAGTATTCTCCCTCACTAAGAGGTCGAATAAGCAACCAGGGGAGTCTATTTATGAAGAGAATATTTCAAACCTAGTTCAAGCACATAATGACCTAATTATGGCCATCCATGAAGGTATGTATTTATTTTATTAGGAGATAAAGGAACAATTTTAGGAATTATGAGCATAGATTGAGCAGCTCAAGGAACAGTCTAGCACTATGCATATTCCTAAAATTATAGAATCCAAGGTTTGGGAGGCCACTTCAAAGTTTTATAATTATTTGTACGCCATGGAATTCATGAAGTCTAAGATGGTACTTCACATGAACCAAGCAAACTAGATTTGTGGCTCTTTGGCTTAAGACATTACTATGCTTAAAATGCTAGTTAATTACATAGGCAACTCATTGTAAAAACACCTTGATCTAATAACTATATTAAAGGAATATAATATCCTAAACCTAATTATATTTAGACATGAGGAGGTTAAAGAGTGGTTGAAGGAATTTATATACTTAATTCTAGAGTATCAAGTGCATGAGGCCCAACTCCTCTAAATTTGGAATGACCTAAAATTATCTAAAGAAAAAGATTATACAAGTAAATTGATTAGTAGAATCAATTTCAATAAAATTATCTACGAAGCCACTAATAAATTCAAAGAAGGCATACAATGATTGGCAATAGAAAGAATAGAATCAGAGTTAAGAAAAGCGAGGAAGAAGATGACTGAAGTGGATATTTTTAGGAGTAAGTTCTAGCTAACAAAATATGAGCATGCAAGACTTCTCAAGAAGATTGAGAGACTTCACCAACCTTATTATCTTAACATAGACATCGTTTACCAATAACATGAGGTAAAACACAAGGTCTATAAGGATAATGAGTCAAAAAAGATCTAGGCTCCTAGTAGTGTTTCTACTTCTTCATCTTCTACTCCCACTTTGACTCTTACTAAGGCCCATGCAGCACTTTGTACCACATAGCCTTAGTCATATGCATGTATAAATCTTGGCATCATGCATATTCAAATTCCTTGTAAAATAAACAAAACATTGTAAAATTGACTTTGTATTTTATTGTACATGCACACGTTGCATGCTTTTGTAAAGGCAATTTATATATTTATAGATTTTTATCTTAAATGGTTTAAACCATATTTAGAACTACATTTTCTAACTTCCACATATAACAATCATTCATATACTTAGAGGATGAGGTGGACCATTCCCAAACATATACAAATATAATTTTATCAACCAAATTTAGTTTTTAGAATCAGATAATTTTGAATATAAGATCAGTGAGTAATTTTGATTGACAACAAATATGTTTGTGTATTTTCTTTCTCATTTTTTGTTATTATTCATTATTTCTATGGTTGTTTGATTCAATAATATTTATTTTGCTAAAGTTTCAAATAGAATCTGACTATTTTGATTGATATGCTAGTCTTATATGTGTACTAGCTATTGAAGATCAATAAAATTATTGATTAAAATAGTCGACTTAATTTGAATCATATTTCAAGATGTGTATTGGTGTTTTTTTGGTGTAGTCTTCTAAGTGTGTGTTATAGTTGCAATAGATAATTCATTAACCCAAGCCGTAATCTCCTAATTAAATGGTGTGTAACATCATCCCCAATAGGATTAACCTTTATCTGAGGCTATTGGACTCCCTAAATCTCTATTCCCTTATACTTTTGGATTGTGCCTATTTACATGTGTTCAATTGCTACTAACAACTATTGTTGATTATAAGGAAACATAGGTTTGTCCAAAAACTAAATAGGGAAGTAATTCTTAAGTCCCATGGAGATTTATTTTATACCTTACCTTACCCTCTTTTTTCTTTTTTTTTATTCAAATATACCCACTTTATATTAGAGGCCAACCATCCATCTGACTCACATAAGAACTCACTCTGTAAGAAAGCCACACCTTCATGCAAAAAACCTTGTCAAAAACTTACATACCCTACCAATTACTCCATAAATATGTTGTCAAAGATCACATACATATAACTCATGCCCTAGAATGGATTTTACCTCTATTTAGATCCTAAAATATTATAGGCTACCTCATTATGGTAGTGGTGTCCATAAAACCTGCATCAACATAGATAATGAATTATTTTTAGATGATTAAATTAAATTTATTACATTTTTTCCTTGGTATTTATATTTCATAGTATGAGAAATGAATATTTGTTAATTAATACAAGTATTCTCAATATATATACAAATTCTTCAACATGAAAGACTCCAAGTTCACACCCACTCCATATTAATTTGGAGTCAAGATTTATGCCAAGTGTTCTTCTCCTTAGTTTTATGGTACACTGTAAAATAAATTGGTTAAAATTATTATATTATTGACATATATTCATCATGATATTTAATTTATTATGGACTTGGTATCATGCTATTGTCAAGACCCCAAGTAAACCTACACACATCATAATATATCTTCACGGTACTAAAAATTGAAGGGATTGAGTATAAGTCAAGTGGAAAATCCTTAATTTATGGTTACACATGTGATGGCAACACATCATTTTTAGCTACATACATATTGATTGGGTAAGATATCTAGATAATCTTAATTCAACTTCAAGATTTATGTATCATCTTGGGGTAGGTTCCATGACTTGATTTTTTAATAAGTAGACTATTATTGCTTTATATACTATGGAAGTTGAGTATAGTGGTGTTGTCTTTATTGTACATGATTTAGTTTGGATTTTATTATTTATTTTTTAATTTGGATTTCCACAAACCCAACCCATTCTACTTTTGTGTAATAATAAATGTGATATCCACATTTATTTTATCCTAGTGGAGAACCAACACATAAACCAAATTTAGATCCACATGCATTATATTTAGTAATTGATATAGGATAAGACCATTGTTCTTAAATTTTTTTTGAATAAATGATCAAGTTGTATACATATTCATGAAACCTTTGCTTTAGGCTTGTTTTTCCCAACTTAAACAACTTTTAAATGTGAAGGAATGTGTCATCTAGGGGGATAGTTGAATTAGTTATCCATCCTTCCATTCATCAAAGTACATATTAAGGGGGATTTTAGTATATTAAATTACTAATACACTATTGTATAGTTTTAATATGAAATTATATTTAATATAATTTATGGATAATCACTAATTGGTGCAAAATTATCCACAAACTATTATTAAAGAATAATATCAATCAAGTTATTGACTTGATTGACTTCTGTTATTAATATTAAATTCTTATCTTAGGAATATTTTTTATATTATTTATCTACTCTCCAAAGACTATCCCTAGCATATTTATTATCTAAATAAGAGAATAGATATCTAGTGATTGTTTCAAGTCAATGTGGAAGAGAGTTATTGTTATTCTATCAATTTAGGCCAAAGCATTTTAATGTAAAGATGTAATCATGCTACCTATGGTAAATATGTGTACTTTTTTAATTTAAACATGTAATTTATTTATATTATTTCATATATTTTAGGTGTATTTATTATGGTAAATAACATTATTTTAGACTCTAGTTAAACTATTTAATAGTACTAATAAATAAAACATACATATAGGGTGACTATTGGGAATATATCCTAGTTGATAGAGATAAATTAGAAACCATGTGCAATATTACATATTTATGAAAATTGAGACATGATATAAATTAAATAAAACATATAATTTTTTTTTACATAATCCATCAAATATATTATTATACCCATCTCTTTTGGACTAAATTTTGTTGATACATACATATGGGTCATGCATCCTACTCATCAAGTGACATTTAATTTGGAATAACAATGGTTAAAATGGATGGAGGCCATAATAAATAGAACATATTAATAGATTTTATTTTTAATATAAATTAAATATAATTAGGATAAAACATGGTGGTAATGATACCCACAAAGGAATAAAATTTTCAAAAATAACTTCAACTACAAAACATGGACAATGAGAGATGATAGAAGAGATAATAATGGACCTACATAATCTCAATGGAAAGAGAAGATATATCAACAAAGATAATTTATTAACCAATTTATGAACGTCAAATTTCAAAATAAATTAAATAAAACCAAAAATATGTCAAATATATAAAAATATTCAAAATATTCATAAAATAAGACCTAAACACAACATGATTGTTTTATAACACTATTTGCATATGTTATTTATCACATATTTGGTAGATGGAATATTATTTTTAATAAACTCATGTATTTCATGATATATGAGTGTTATACAAGACATATATACCACACATGGACAAATATATGTTGGTCTCTCTTATGTCCAATGGTGATGCTAATGTTGGTGGCATCTTATTCCACATGTCACATTATCACAAGCTATATATTTCTATGACATATTAGAATGTTGATCTATCTAGCTTAATTACACATTTATTTTTAGTTATTTATCTCTTGAATAATGATACATGTATATGTTATTATACATATACAATATATAATGTAGACTAGTTTTCACTTGTTCCAATCTTCATTTATGTTTTTACTCTTGCATGATAGGCTAGTCAATGCTTGTCTATTGTGTGCATCCTCTTGGCACTATTTTTGAACATTTTTATTCCCCTTATTTGTTTCCCTTGGACTTGGTTGATGTAACATTATTTTTTACCTTATGTGATACATAGTTATGTCCCTTACATGTGGCACTTGGCCTTGTTTGTTGTGACATATTTATGTCCCTTGATTGTGGCCCATGGCCTTATGTGTGACACTACATGATTATGAGTAGGTTAGTAAAGGATTGTATTTTGATATTTTTTTGCATGTTTAGCTTTATGATATTTCTAAAATGTTAGGTGTCATGATACATATCATACACCTACCCTTTATGTGTGGTGACATGATTAATATCATACACCTATACATAATTTAGGATTATTTGATTATTATATCACTATTAGTTACTACTACATGCCTAATTGATGCATTTATCTTGACATGACACTTATATGTCATTCATTACATATTCTATATGTCTTGATGACATATACATTACTATTATAAAATATTATCCACATGTTGACATGATTATACATGATTACATATTTATACATGACATGATATATTTAACTCTTCTTTTGAATAAATGACTTATACACTATATCCCTACCTTAAAAGGGGGCATATTAGTGTGCTTAAAATAGAGACACAAACCTCCATGAATATAAAAATAATATTTTTGATACATAATATAGATTTTAGATATTTATAGTGGTTTAAATATTAGATTTGATTATATATGTGACATATATTTACATGTTTAACCCTAAAAATCTAGATTGGGATTAACTAGGGTTGAAGGGGATAAATATATCATAAGGTACAATAGGGAAAAACTATCTCTATAATAGGCTAATTAGATGATGAACTCAAATATAACATAGAATAAATTAAGTAAACTTATATAGGCTAAAAATAGTAGGTATAACTATGTTAGATATGGAAATGACAAAGAAATAATATACTTAGTTGGTTTTGATACCCATACTATTCTAGATCTAGAATAGGTAGGAATCAGATTGGAAGAGGATTATAGAATAGTCACCAAATTCTAGATTAAGTGCCTATAAAGCTTAATATACTAGTATCGACAATACATAGTTACATCAATGTTATTGTCTGAACTAATGTAGGTGTCTTGCACATAAAAATTATTAGAAAAGGATGTGACTACCTAGTTTTTTTTAGGTTTTTATTCACCTTCACTCTAATACATTTAGATATGGGTCATGTACTATCAGTCCTTATAATATTTTAAAACCCCTAGTTCTTCATAGTCATAGTGACCTAAGAGAAAAATTATTTAGTGGACATATGGTGTTGATCTAACACAAAAGGCCCCTTTATCAGTGAGTGTTTCCTATATAGGCAATACTCCAAAGAGGGACTCATATTGATGTATTTCTCCCCTACATGTTGGCTTGTGTGTAAATCATGAAATATGTGAAAAGTAAGTATAACAGTGACTTAGGTTATAACTTAGAAAATATATATTTTAGGATTCTCCTTTGGTACTTCATACATGTTTATGTGATATCCCTATGACCGATATGTAAATAAGAGAAAATAAGGAATATTTGCTCACTTGAGTACTTGATTAAATGATTTTCTAAGTTTCCCTAGGTATTTTCTAGGTGATAAATTAATGAAGGTCAATATTGTATTTATATTGATCCCCTTGAATAAATAACTCAAATTAAATCAATGAGGTTGACCATTAGGATATGTTTCATTTATAAATTAGATGACTTTAGGTCATTGGACACTTGCATCAGAGCAACACACCTGAATTAACATAGGTGTCTATGTAGTATGCTAATGTCTAGGGAATAGTAAATTAGGTACAATCTCATAACTTATAGAAGTGGAAGATAAGCAGGTTTTAAGCATTTTGGGAAAGATAACAAGTATGGGTCATCAAGATAAGATTTTTTAGAACAAGAGATAGGCCAATGGGCATACGATATAATAGATGTGAGAGTTTTGAAAGTGGGAAATGTCTAGGAGTAAGAGGAATAGCCAAGATTTGATTTTTCCAAGTGTAAAAAATTGAGGTTCTATATAATCCAAAATTATCATCTACATTCCCACTTTAACGTAGTAATTAAAATGTTAGTTTAAAGAAGAAATGCATACCTGGGGGTGTATAACACACCTTACCTTTAGTTGATTCCATCTTGTGTTATTTTATGGTGATTGAATTGCAACCAAGAGCATGTTATAGTACATAATCAGTGCATATAATATTAAATTGAAAGTATTGAAAAAATTAAAATTAGAAAATCAAGGTTTAGGAGTACACTTGTGTATCAATGTAACCACTTTGCCTATAGGCAAGTTCATTTGAAATATGTATCAATGTAAGATATGAAACTAATATTAGGAAATGTGTGTGTGTGTGTGTGTGGAAAGTGCATGTATCTAAGGATGTAAATAAATATTGGAAGGCACTTTCCCCAAACCTTGGAGGAAAGGTGAATTACCAAATTTTATTTGAGATTACTTCAATTGTGCAACCCAATCATACTTATTACCTAGTGAGCATGAGTGAAAAAATCAAATAATACTATCAAAAAAGTGAGGTTTCATGATATAATAAATTCCAACCTAAAAAATTGGAAAATTTGAGTGATTTAATCATCTCAACCATACCAAAAACAAATCAACTATTCCAATATATTGGCTCAATGCAGTCCATAAAATTCCATCCTAATGGATGATGATAGTCCCTAAGAGTGTTTTGAAATATTAATATGATTTTTATTTTGTAATGTTAGGTACAAATTTCATATCATATTCACCTTATATGTCTCATTATAAAATTATGTATAACAATGGTACCAATGTATATAATTTTGTCACAACTATGAGTCAGAATCATTTAATTTTGTGCTTTGCCAATTTGGAAAATGTGTAAGTTTGGAAAAAAATATTCCAAAGTATTCCCCCACCATATATGGATAAATATGAAAACTTAAATAAGCTAAAATGTGGAGGAAATATTTCCAAAACATGTTTCCAATAAATTTTAGTGTGTGGAATAATGGATAAATGTGAAGAACATGCTTCTAAATCATGCCCCCATTGAATTTAAAATTATGAATGTATTGAATAAGTGTGGGTAACATTCTTATAAATAATTCCCCCAGTATAATATAATTATTTTTAATGTTTAATAAGTTTTAAAATATTTCCAAAACATGCCCCCACTAGTCTAAAAACTATGCCAAATGTTAAGAACTATGGATAACATGCTTCCAAAGCATGCCCCCAATGAATTTTAAAATTATGTCAAATGTGGATAATGTGCCTCTATGAAATTCCCCCATTGATATTCCACACACCCCTTTGAGGTGAGGTAATAATATATACTAGTAGTTACCACACCTTAAAAGGATAAGACAACTTAATAATTTGTGAATGGAGCCATATAGAATATAGAATAAAATGTCTAGGTTAATGTAGAATTAAAATCTATAGAAATTTTTTATCACATAAAGTAAAAATATTCATTACAAATATCATGGAAACATATATATATTAATATTACAAGATCAAAAATCAAATAATCATACACACAAGAGCACTTTAAATCAAGTCAACATATAATGGTTTAATGAGTCTGCAAAGGAACATGTTCAAATGTCATAAAATTGAAGGGACATCACTTAGTCAAAAATACATAAATTAAAGGATGGAATATTTAAATTTCCATAAAATAAAATATGACATATTCAAATATCAAAGAAGGAACATATAGGCACAGGGGCTGAAAATAAATGAGCATATTCAAATTTTTGAACAAGCAAGACAATAGTAAGGAAAGACACTGAAGGAAGTGTATAAATAAAAGCATAATAAACAAACATAAACATATCATATTATCTCGTGTATTTAATTTGTTATAAAAAAATGTCAAGTGCATATCATATCAAGTACATTTTAAAGGATATAAGCATGGATAAAGGCATATATAGGTAAATATTAGCACAAATATGATAATTTAAAGTTACCATATAATTATATAACCTAGATGTATAGTGATCATGTATAGCTAAAAGTGATTCTATTATCCAAGTATCTCATTAAGGAGATGCCTTTGTGGAGGCCTTGTATCATGTGTGTTATACTCATAAGCTATGTAATCTATATCATCAAGATCATACCGATATTCTTTATTTTTATGATCATAATCATAGATGTAATCATTATTTTAGGATAAATTTAACTTCTTAGGTTGCTATTGAACATATGATATAACATTCAGAGTATCTATATATGAATAAGGAACCATGTTATACTATGATTGTGAATTTTTTCGTATGTCATTATTTGTATCCATGTGTACCCAAATGTTAATACCTTATGAATATCCTAAACTACATGGTAGGCCTTTATTGTATTTGTATTTGGTTATATACTTTTTTAATATGAATTTAACTAATATATACTAGGTCCTATAGGTATAAATAGATCATGTGGAAAGGTATCAAGTGGATCAAGATGAATTTTTCTCAACTATTCACCTACCATATTGGTAGTAGTAATGGTATCCCTATTGTCATAAGCATTTGGAATTGTGTCCTTTTGTTACTAAATATTAATCAACAAAGGGATCTCACATGGTTTAGTATATGGTGGTTTGAATATTATTGGATCCTTTAAAAATGGTATGGTATTTATTTATTTGTTATTTTGACCCTTTTCTTGCTTTGAATTGTCTTTTGGTATTGATATTTATTGTTTGGGTACTTGTGTTGTAGGAAAGTGTCCATAATGTGATTTTTTTTCTTAATTTATATATTTATAATAGTATCACCACTATGTTGATGACTTTGTATTTGGTTATTCAATGCAAAAAATGATATATATGATGCCCATGCATTATATGATATGCACAATAGTATTTGGATCTACATATAGTATGTATGAGAGGTAATTTGATAACTTATATTTGAAGCATTTATCTTAGTATTTAACTTATTCTCTTAGTAATATTTAATATAATATTTGGATTACTTATTTAAGATGTGTTTTTTTGTAATTTTAAATTTGGATAACAAAATTTCTTTGGTATAATATTTATAGAGAAATATGGGAACACATAATTAAATCTAGCATGTGCAAATTTTGCATGTATGTAATCTAATTTTGTAACTCTTTTATTAATTTTCTCATGTATAAGTGATAGCCTGGACTTGGTTAGAGGAATAAGACATATCACTGTCCTTATGGTTATGAGTAGAAAGAGGATCCTTTATATCCATTTTAAATGTCCTAAAAATTTATATGAGAATAGGATGTGAAATACACGTAAATGCTAGGGAAGATATATCAATTTCAGACTATTGGCTTATTTTTTTGAAAATATTAGAGTGGATTTTTATATAAAAAAAGGAAATGAGATAACCTTAGATAAATAGGGAAATAAAAGTATAGTGTATGGCTTATAGGTCTAAATTTAGTATAATATTAAAATGTTAAATTTGAAAAACATGTACAATATTTTGGGGGAAAAAAAGAGGTTTTTGCCTAAATAAATGTAGTTATGAAAAAGCTCTAAGGAAATTGAAATTTGATATATTATGAATTATAAAACTTCTAAATAATGTGGAATACTTTAGAGGTAAAACCCTGAAACATTCTCAATACAAACTCAACAATTTTGAAAAAATAAGAAATTGTTTTATATGTCTAAGAGGGGTTTTTGAATGAAACATTATTTTTAATGGAACCCAGAAATTAGTTTCAAAATAAGTACACTATTTTCCTTGTATGCCAATATATACTAAAAATAGTAAATTGAAATAAATGAGAAATCTGTAATAAATTTTGGTAAAACAAAAAAGGGGGTTTTTTAGTATACTAGCCTAAGTTTAAAATACTTATGAGTAATTTTAAAATGGGTTAATTTTAAGGCCTAGATGTAATAATCAAGGATTAATACACTTGTAAGTATATTCACATGAAGCCCCTATAACCATAGGAGGGTAAAACTCTAGGGTAAAGTTTCAAGTCTAAAAATACATCAAAAAAATATGAAACCCTAAGAGGCTTCGAATCCTTACATCAAAAAAAATTGCATTCACATGAATTAGGCTCTCCAAATGTTTAACCCTAAAAATCTAGATTGGGGTTATCTAAGGTTAAAGGGGATTGAGATAGCTTAAAGTACAAGGGTGATAAACTATCTCTATAGTAGTAAAATTAGATACTAAACTTGGATATAATATATATTTAATTCATTAAACTAAGATATGTTAAAAATAGTAAGTAAAACTACGTTAGATATGGAAATGATAAAGAAACATTGTACTTAGCTAGTTTTTATGTTGACACGGCTCTAGATTTAGAATAAGTAAGAAGCAAATTAGAAGATGCTTCTAGAATGGTCACCAAATTATGGACTAAGTGACTCTATAACCTCAAATACTAGAATCAACCTTGGATGGTTGCATAAATGTTATTTTTTGAATTTGACATAAGTGTCTAGTACAGAAGACCTACTATAAAATGATGTGATCACCTAGATGCTTATGGTTTTTATCTTCACCTTCACTCCACTACATTTAGATTTGGGTCATGTATTATCACTCATGAAATTAAAAAACCCAAGTTCTTCATCTCCATAGTGACCTTATGTCAAAATAGGTTAGTGGGCACTCGGGGTCAAGATGACCCCAAAGATCTTTCTATTAATGAGTGGTGCCTACATAGCCAATACTCCAAAGAGGGATTTACAGTGATGTAGTTATTTCTTATGTGTTTTATTGTCTGTGAATTATGAAATATGTGTAAATAAATTACAAAAATGATATATCTTGTAACTTGGAAAATATATCTCTTGGGATTCCCCTTAAGTACATCAGACTTATGTATAAGATATCCCTATGACTAAAATGGAAATAGGATAAACTAGGGAATATTTTCTCACTTAAGTGTTTAATTGAATATTTTGGTAAATTTTCTTATTTATTTTCTATGTGAGAAATTAATTAGGTTTGATATAATATTTATATGAATCCATTTGGATAAATAACACACATTAAATCACTTAGGTTGGCCATTAGTATATTTTTCATTTGAAAATTAGATGACTTTAGGGAATTGAACACTTGTGCTGGATTAAGACATATGTGTCAATGCAGGAGTTTGTCCAAGGTGCTAGTGTGTAGGGAACATGAAACTAGGTACATGCTTAGAACTTAGAGATTTAGAAGATAAGCATGTTTTAAGCATTCTTGGTAAGATAACAAGTCTTGGTTATTAACATAACACTGTTCATACCAAGAGATATGCTAAGGGTTAAAATATAGAGCATTTGTAAGACTTGTGAAATCAAAAAAGTTCCAAAATAAAGAATAATAGCCAAGGTCTAAGTTTTCGAACTATACAATATTGAGGTGTTATATAATCCATAAAAATTATCTACATTACACAATGGTAAAAATTATGGGGTGATATGCCATGGATATTCAATCACTTTATAGAGGCACATCTTACATATTATATGTTTATATATAATTGAGTGTATATTATATGAAGGTGTACATAGTTTATAGGGATGGACAATATAAATTTTCACATATAATTACATTTGAGATACAAGTTCTCAAAT
This sequence comes from Torreya grandis, assembly GCA_037957365.1. Classification (NCBI taxonomy): domain Eukaryota; kingdom Viridiplantae; phylum Streptophyta; class Pinopsida; order Cupressales; family Taxaceae; genus Torreya; species Torreya grandis. The sequence continues at coordinate 387,847 of JARHVA010003176.1, forward strand.
TTTAACATATATATGCAGAACATTATGTTGGTCAGTGTTTTGACGTAGCTAATAAAACATAGGTAGAGAGAGATTTGAGGAACCTTTGCCTCTCTTACAAGGATATTTATAAGACCTCTTGAAGTTTTTTTCCACAACTTCTTAGTGTACTATATAAGACCAATTAGCCAATGAAATTTTTTCATAAATGACCTATTTTAAAAATTGAGATTCAATAGATTCTACTAACTTTAACCACTATATGGGGGGTGAAAGGTTTTTCAACTCCACTCATAAAGGAGATTTTTAATAACAATACTTACATAAACATACTTTAAAATAAATACAATGTCTAGATATCTACAAGACTTAAAAATAGCTTATTTCTATTGTTTAACAATTACTTATATTCAATAATGTTACAATGGTAATGAACAAGACATGAAATTGAGATAATCATGTAGATTTAGATTGCATTCATTGATACTTAAGATCTAAACTAGGAAACTCATAAAACATGCAAAAGAAAAAAGGGAAAAGGGGAGAAAAAGTTCATGTTTTCATGAAGGTGAACTGAATTGTTTGAATGATAAAATCTTATGAAACTAATCCTTAGACAAGCTAGACCTAGCAAAACCAAAACTAGAAGGATGATGGAAGAGTCTGAGTGCGAGTTTAATTGGAGAAGGAAAGAGCATAACCACCATTATATATGCATAATAAATGACCACTAAGTTTTGTAGTACTCAAAATATCAATATATTCCAGATTGATTCATAATAATTAGGATTTAAAATAGTCACTCAAGTAAAAAAATTACTATCATAACTATCATAATTAAACAAAGGGAGAGATTATTCTGAGAAAGCATAAAAATATAAAAATGTATAGGATCACTATGTTTCCATTATAATTCATAATGAGCCAACCCTTGCTACATTGATTCCTTAATCATTTATGGATAATCCTAGTCCAAGGGTCAAATTCATCCCAATAATAGGGTAGTTACAAAATCAAATCATGACTTGAGAAGGTACTTGATATATTTTTTTCAAATATACTAGTTAAGCCATATTAATTCAATTGAAGTGGATCCCCATGCTCTTTTAAAACTAAATTATTATCCCATATACTTAGCATGATATGATCTCCATGCCATTATGGCTATTAATTTTCATTGAAATTGACTATCTTAATTCATTTTTGCTATCATAATATGGTAGAAGTTAGTTCTTGGGCTTGAAAACCTTGAGAGGCTAGATAATTATCAAATTTAGACTCCCAAACTCATGCATTCATTAACCTCCATGTGATGATGTCTTTATTGCTCCTTAGCTTTCCTTATTTATTTCCATAAGCTTAATTTTGTTTCACTATCCTCAATCTCAATGGATGATGTCAAATAGCATCATCCTAGTGAGTTAGGGCATCATATCTCCTTTGCTACTAGGTCTATTGGTGATCAGATTTCTTGAATTGTCAATCTAGGAGATTGATAATATGTAGCCTTTGGGCATCATTTCATCATACCTAGGTCATCAACCCATGAAATTTTACCATGTTGTGATATATCAGGTCTTCAATCCTTAGATGTTTACTTTTTTCTTCTTTGAACCACTAGCTCCTTCCCAGCTTTGATCTAATGGATTAAATGGTCAATGAGCCTTCATGGGTCTCTACTACCTTTGGTTTCCTATGGGACCAAGTTCTCATGATCAAACCATGTGGCATGATCTTCAGAAATGTGGATCCTTAAGATTTATTCTTTATTTTATCTTTCCTTTTACCCTATGACCTCTATATTATGCCACATGGCACAATCATGGAATTTGGGGGTCTTCCAAACACTTAATCATATTTTCAAATAACTTTACTTCAGCTATAACATCCCTAGATGGTTGACACATAGAGGATTTAGATTGAATAATTTAAACTTATGCATTTCAAATAAAACAACTAAGTCATAAAAACATCAAGAGAAATCACAAGTAGGAAAAGATGATAAAGAATGTGAGAATTAAACAAATATTTTGCATTCTAACTTGAAACAATCGCATATACAAATATTTTTAAATGAACAAGACACTCTACATTTAAATAATAAATATATTAAGGTAAATATCATGAATTTGAAATATAATCTAAAGTCATAAAAATAACCATTATTTATCTATTCATTTAATTAAATAAACCTTGTATTGATGTTGAAAGCTTTGATGTTTGATATGATCATCAAATTTAAGCTAGTGATAACTATCATGTGGCAATATTTCATTAGTTCATAGACCTATCCTTAATGGTATGGTGATTAGTATATTCATATAAAATATATGTTATGGGATCTTATGATGTCATTGGGTCCACATGTATGGCCCTTGTTCATTAGTCTATGGTGCCTCTAATTCATAGGATGATGCCATGTGGTATCATACTAGCTTTTTGGGTTCTATAGGATGGAACATGATTTTGGCACATGGTAGGATCATGGGGTCTTTAAGTTACCACTATGGTTAGGATCTCCTATAATACCTAGGATCCCATTATCATGCCATATAATATGGTTTTATGCATTTAGGCCTTGAATATATCTATGTCTATCGATATTCCTTTGAGCTCTACGATCCCAAGATCAAGCCATATAGCTTGATTTCAAACCTTCAGACCTCAGAGAGAGGTTGTTTTTCATCCTTATTCACTATGTACCAATCTAAGCCATTAATATAAATATCAAATAGTGATTAGGTAGTTAAGGGATCCTTAGACTTGGTTAATTAGATACATCAAGCCTAGGCTCTTATGATGGTGACACTTGTCATGATCTTAGATAGAAAAAAACTTTTAAACTTATCCATTTTGAAAATTGGCTATGAACATTGTGAAAACATGATACCACCACATGTCTAATCCTTAATCCCCAAGATGAAATTTTCAGCCCACAATATTTCCCATGAAATGTCTAAGTTATATAAAAAGGATTGAAAAATCAAGATTTAAACAAGGCCAAAAAATAAGTAGAAAATGGTGAACTAAATTCAATTTCATAATGAAATGAACAATAAAAAATGGTTGTTCTCACTTTAATAAGATACCTTGACCTCTAATATAAATCTGAAAAGACCCAAATAATTCAATATAAAATCCTAAATTTGATGAATTAAAATGCCTTGAAAGGGGCCCTTTAGACTTAGAAATTTGAAAATTATAAAAAAGGCCCACAATATTGAAAAATAAATAAGTTATAAATATACACTTTATGAATATCCTATTCAATTTATCATAAAATAATAATTTATGTAATAAATTACAAAGGGGGATGTGAAATAACTCTAAATAAAGTGAGATTATTTCCTAAGTCTGAGTTAAATACTTGCAAAGGATTATTCAAAAGGACTAGACTTTGAAGACTATGAAAAATTAAAATATATAAAACATTCAATATCTAGAATTGTTTTATTTGACTAGGAATTATGATTATTATTTATTAAATAGACTTGGTCAACAATAATGAAGCATAAATTTATACTCTCACACCTAACAACTTGCAAACTAGAAAATGGTAACACAAAATGATAAACCACCAAAATTCCTTCAAGGAACAAAGTTCAAACTCTTGATAAAAATTATTTTAATGATTTCACTAATGAAATTAGTTCATTTTTATGTAAAAAAAAAAAATTATGACTCTATTTGAAAACACTCTTAGGTATTTTAAGAATCTAGAATCTTAATCTCGGTATCCAAATAACAAGTATTAGTTATAGGTAATCACTCAAAACAAAATTAGAACACAAAGGCATGAAAATATGGTACATATGGCATATTAAGCTCTTTTATTTCCAAAATACCATCAATGTATGCTAAAGTGATTGATTTAGTTACAGTTCTAAATTCACACACATTCAACCAAGGTTTTTCATTAAATCAAAAAAATTGAGGGACAAAGATATTATGATTTAGTATGGGGGGAATGGAATGAAAATTTTTATACTACCATATGTGCATCTATAGACCTAATATAGATACTTATATTCCCATTCAAATCCTTACTCCATTGTTGATTAGAATAGAAATCATGTACTAGAGTTCCCTAAATCACACTTTTGAGGAAAAATCATAATATTCCATTTGTATTTAGTTTCCTTTGAAATTTTTATTCTTTTGAAAAAAAATAGATTTGTCTGTTAAGGGTTGAGAACTAAACCATAGGTAAAAGGAGACTCATAAATTTCATGAGAACTTAAGACTAGTTTAGAATGATATCAGTGATTCATCAATTAATATTTATTTATGTTAAGTGAATTTAAAGGCTTCAAGTCAAAAAAGAATGTTTATAAATTAACATGTTCTATTTGGAATCATAGGCCTTCAGAATTTTGAAAATGCATTAAAATAGTATAAGTTCATGCAAGCATTTAGTCAAGACTAGAGTGTGATTAATTTTACCTACATTACAAGTCTTCATTCATAATTCATTAATTAATACAAGAACCCTCGAGTCAAAATAGACAATTTGGGCCAATTAGGGACCCCAATGAAACCAGACCAACAAGGAGAATACAAAACAAAAAACAAATGGGAAATGAAAGAAAATAGAAAAAAATAAGAGATGCAAAAATAAATTATTTATAAGAACAACCAAGGTAAGTCAATACTAGAAATAGTGCCTGAGTATTTATCCATTAATAGGAAAATAAAACATCCTCACTAGTTATACACCTTAGGGGGAAGGCATTCTTGCCCAAGATTTCATAGATTTGGTAGTGACCTAGACATAAGGCATCATTTTTTCTATGTTATCCCTTTTGTTCATTAAACTCCAAAATAAATACTAGATCAAATGTCTAGAAGGTTTTCTTTCTAGATAATTTTTCAAACCATCATTTGATGACTTCTTGATGTTTGCTAAAGTGTATAAAAATAACATTACATGTTTATTTAAGTTACATAAGATTCAAGAAGCAAGCTTATATTTTATCATTTGTTTATAGGTAGTCATTCATAAATTATAAGGTGGGGACTTTTAATTACACTAGGAAGATGACAACCTAAAAATATAATAGATGGTATCATGAAGTACCTAGATAAGACTTTATCCTAGTCCTATCAGATCATAATGACATAAAGTAAATACCTATTTATGGAATAAAAATTTCCATTATCTTATGGATAATAATTGGAATTGTAATTAAGTATTACATATTTCTCATAGGCTCATTTAATGAATTTCAATGAAGAGAAAGTAAGGTCATTTCAACATACTAGAATAAATGGCATGTCAAACTTGGTGATAATATTCTCTTCGAGGAAGATTATTATTATGTCAATTGTGTATTTTTTTAAAACCTTATGATTTGGCCCAAAATTTACATTAATTAGTCCCTATGAGGATGAATTTGTGTCTAGTGGAATAATTTGCATTAATGGCTCCCATGAAGTCCAATCCCCATTTGTAACATGGTTTAATCTCAATAATAGGCTATAAGGGCATGACAATATTACATTATTTGTATGATGAAATTTGGAAAGTTTGGTATATCTTGACATGGGCATGAGATTCTTTAAATACATGAGTCCATTAATATCTTACCCTCAGTATTTGGTTGGATTTAGTACTTCCTAAACTGTGTCTAATTTCCTACTTCCAATGGAAATTACAAAGTACTTTAGGTACTTCCTCTTTATTCAGGCATCTCATATACATGCCTTCATGGTTATTTCTATTTATCAAGATTTATTTAATCATGAAGTTATTTTTATTCAAGTGTATTTCTCTCCTTGGGGTATAATTCATGTGGAATGGACACTCATTATTTATAAAGAAAAAGATAATGTCTTGGTGCCAATCATCTATTGAAACATTCTATACTGAGTACTATTGGAATAATGATTTAGGGGTCCACATTAGCCTTGGATTTACTGAGTCCCTAACATCTAAATATTTTCATAGGTTGGAGTTACAAGTCAAATTGTTATAAAATGGTCATCTACTTTACACCTCTTTCACTTAATGTGTTCAACATTAGCTTAACTTTCATGTCTAGATCAAGAAATACAACCAATGCATTATTATGTAGAATATATTGTCTAATTTTTTTAACTAACTTGATCAAAGTAAAGGATTTTTTTATCAATAATTTAATACCTGGGTTTAAAATTTATTAGATGGGAACTCATAAAGGACATAGGCCTCTTATCTCCCTCTTCTTTCATCTACATTAAAACAACTACACTTGAATGTTTTGAGGGAAAAATTAGATATATAAGGGTAGTAAATAATTTGGACTGATGAGTCTCAATGAATTTATAATTATAGACTTACCCAAATTTATTATTTCTAAGTTGTCAAATTTATCTTTGCATCCTTTAGTATATTATTTAATGGTGTAACTATATCTGTAAAACCCAAAAAAAACTTCCTCATAAAATTAATTTTACCAAAGAAATACTATAATCCCTTCTTGTTGGTAGGTAGTGCGATATTTAAAATTGCATCTAATCTATTTGGATTGATAGATATGCATTTATTCATAAATAATATGGCCTAGTAGCTTTCCCATATTCACCATAAAGATACATGTCTTAGGATTGAATGATATCCCATGGTCTTTTCACCTCGACAATACCATCCTCAAATATTTGATGTGGTTTTCTCTATTGTTTGAAAAAAAATAAGATCATACATATATATGACTATGCATATTTTTATTAGATATTTACATACAATGTCCATGGCTCTTTGGAAGGTGACACCCGTATTGATTAGGTTGAATGACATCCTTTTATATGTGAATGTTCCCCACTTTGTTGTGAATGTTATCTTAATTCAATCCTCATATCTGACCACTACCTAGTTATAACCTAAATACCCATCAAGGAATGACATCATTTTTAAAACATTTACTATTTATAGAACCTCATCTAGTGAAGGCAATAGGTAATTGTCCCTTTTTAAGGCCTTGTTTAGGTTATGAAAGTCAATAAAAAGGTGTATCTATCCATTTGTCTTTCTGACTTGAAACAAATTTTACACCCATGTAGAGTGTCTTATAGAAATTATAATCCTTGTTGAGATAAATTTGTATACTTATTTGAGGATTAATGGCTTTATTAATGGATTCAAAATAATCTATCTTTTCCATAATGGGTTAACCCTAGGCTTGAGAGGGATAGTATGCATGAGAATAGAAGTGTCAAAAACATTTAGGTATTCATAGATCCATGCAATGACATCCTTGAAGTATTTAAGGGCATGTGCAATCCCCTATTTTTCCTTTAAGTGCATGTCATTTCTAAAATCACATTTTTCAAATCATTTGAATTATCTAAATTACAACAATATTGAATCATACTTTAGGTCTAGGTTGATCTCTCTTATTTCCCTTGATAATCCATATTAAGTAGTCATTATAATGAGATCATTCCTTTTGGTATACTATTGTTTTTCAAGTTTATAATCCCTTCTTGATCTATTTCAGACTCTTCTTAGTTGTATTCATCTATAATTTGGTTTACAAGCACCTTTGTGTTGGTGATGAAATCAAGAATGTGTTGATCATTATTAAACACTTGGAAGCTATTATTTTTACCAAAAATTAAGAGAGTCGATACAAAATTCACATAGAATCTCCTTAGTTTAGAGTTAACAACATGTTCTGATGTACTTTTAGTTATTAACAACGTATCTACAATGTAGTTTTTATATCTTTTAATGTTTGTATATCAATTGCATTAAAGTCCTCTATCAAGTTCCATACTTGGCTATGGTACCTAGATAAAAAATTATCATTTCATGAATATTTGCTTATTAATTTCTCAAAATCCAATTATGAATCCCCAATCTCCTTAAGGTTATTCACATTATTTATCTAAATAAATTATAGGCCATGAACTAATTTTTCATATTCATCAATATTGTTTGTTTGAGAAAATTATAGGTGAAAGGTAGCCAAATATTATTTTCCTCATGTTTTATGAGTTCAAACCTTTCACCACACCCACTCTTAGGCTTAGAGACATCAAAATTTAAGTTATATAAGTGATCTTTAGTTTTCTACTTGTGACTCTAGTAAGTGATATGATAATATTGTCCTCTTTATTTGTTTTCTCAACACTTGATGGGCATACACTTTGTTTATTAATTGACAACAACTTTCTCATTAGGTCTAAAGTGGTAGAATTAGTTATAGTGATGTCAAAAATATTTATTTTCTCATATAAAGATATTGAAAGTGCTTTATTCTCACTTGGATCAGCGTATTCCATTCCATCACATATTATGTAAACACCATCAAATGAATGTATCTCAAGTTCATAGAGGATATCATCCTCATCTAAGTAGTCTAACTCCTCTAATTTTGATTTATCTTTCACATCTAGCATGTTAATGAATAATATTTCATGAACTTCTGCTTCTTTTTCTAATGTATACATCTCAAGTTCTAACTCTTCATATAAAATTTCATTTTTCCTATTGTATTATGTAATCATGTTAGTCATCTTTAGTTATCTCTCAACTCTAATTTGGTTTGGGATAACTCTCCATAGTATCCACATATGTGAGGAACTAGTTTCCATATAAACATTAATCATTTTAGACCAATCTTTTCTCAATATCATGGCATATGCATCTGGTATATCCACCACTTGGATGTCAATAAAATGTTGAATTCTTAGATTTGAATCCAACTGCATATGTATGTGGTTCAATTCACCCATGACTTTAACCTTTGTAATTTTTAGTTGGACAAAAAATGTGTTTGATTTTTATAGAGTGAGTCCTAATTTTTGAAAAATTACATATGTCATAATGTTACTTGAACCACCTGAATCCACAAGATAAGTATGTAAGTGTTCTACCAAAAATATGAACTGTAAGCGTAAAAGGTGGAGTTTCAATTTTTTATTTGTAAATGGAAACATGTGCATCAATAGTCTTAGCATGTTCCTTCCCTCTAAGATTATATATTTATTTTAATAATTATTATTTTTTATTATAAAATTTAAGTGAGTCATACATAATTATATTTACCTTTGTTCTCTTCAGATCCTCTACAAATTTATACATGATTTTTTTAATTTGTTAGTTTATTAGCTTACGGATGTGTTATTTTGTTCATATATTGATAGGATGCCAAATGTTTCTTAGTTAGGGTTGTTTAACCCTAAAAATATAGGTTATCATATCTATAATTAAAAGTATAGAAATGAATAAACATAAGGTTGATAAAACATATCTATAGTAGGCTAATTATTTATGAAACTTAGAACATATACTAAATTTATTATGCTAATATATGCTAAAAATGGAAAGTACATCTATGCTAGATATTGTAATGATAATGAAAATAAGTAATTAGTTGATTATGATTCTAATATAGATCTATATCTAGAATAGGTAAGAAGAAGACTAAAATAGTATTCTAGAATAATCACCAAATTCTAGATTTAGTGCATCTATAATAGGATGTGACCACTAGGATGTCTTTTTTTTTTTCATCACCTTCACTCTGGTGCATTCATATCTAGGATATATAATGTCACTCCTTGCCAAATATAATAATCTTAGTGTTTCCTCCTCATAATGGTTGATTAGTGGGTACATGGTTTTGATTTATCCTAAATACCCATATGTCAATGAGGGCTACCTACATAGTCAATACTCTAAATACAACCTTAGACTTATGTAGTTATCCTTATGTATTGGCTTGTGTATGAATCATTCAATATGTTGAAAGAAAGTTAAAAAGTGACCTAACTTGTAACTTGTCAAATAAAGATCTTGGTTTACTCCTTCACTACTTTAGACGTGTATATATGTTTTTATTATGATTGATACGAGAATAGGATAAAATATTAAAGGTTTACTTTATTAAGTGCTTGATTTAATTCTTTTGATAAGTTACCTTTATTTATGCTAAGTGAAAAATGAATGATAGTTGATCATATATTTATACCAATCCCTTTGGAGGAATAAATCATATTAAATTAATTAATTTGACAATTAAAATACATTTCATTTCAAAATTGGATGAATTTAGGGCACTAGACACTTATGTTAGTGTAGGACATGTATATCAAGGTATGTGCTTATCTAGGATGCAAGTGTCCAAGGAGTAGGAAAATAGCTAAAAGATAAAAAAAATTAGAGGCATAATATAAACAAGTTTTAAACATTTTGGACAAAATAAAAGGCATGGGTCAATAGTATAATATTGGTCAGCCTAATAGATAGGCCAAGGGTCACAAGAGACAATAGATACAAGACTTATAGAAGTAGAAAAGGTATATAACTAAGTGGAATATATAAGGTCTAAGATTTATAAGTGTATAACACTGAGGTGATAGATAATTAAGAAATAATGTCTAAATTTTTGCCCCTTTTAATCTTGTAATGAAATTACTAGCTTAAAGGAAAGGAATGCATAGGTGGGTGTGTATAACACACCCTATCTTTGTTTGAGACAAATTTGAGTGTTTTTTTGGTGACTAAAATGAAACTAAGAGCATGTTATAATATATAATTAGTGCATATAATCTGAAATTTAAATTATTTAAATGTTTTAAATTGAAAGAGAGCAAGGATTATGAGTACACTTATGTATCAATGAAACCATCTTACCTATTAGCAATTTATTTTTAAAGATATATCATTATGAATCAATGAACTAAGATTAAGACAAATATAAATATATAAAGTGCATATTTCTAAGGATATATAGAGAGAGAAGGCCCATTCCCCAAACTTATAAACCAAAGATGAATTGCCACATGGTAGTTGAAAATAGATCAATCATTCAACCCAATCATACTTATAACCTAGTGAGTGTGATTGAACCAAGTCATCTCACACTATCAAACTAGGGATGTTGGATGATATAATCAAGTACATTACATATCATATGCACCTTATATATGTCTCATGCTAAAACTATGTATAAAAATGTTACTAATGTATATAGTTCTACCACAAATGTGTATCTAAATAATATAATTGTGTGTTTTGTCCAATTTGGAAATTTATAAATTTGAAAAAGTGTGGGTAACATGTTAACATAACATGCATCCACTATATAGGGAGAAATATAAAAATTAGTGTACGTGCCAATGTGGAGAACATGTTTTCAAAACTACCACCACTATGATTTGGTTATGCTAGATACTGAATAATTGTGGAGAACATGTTTTCAAAACATGCCATAAGTTCATATATAAAACTATGAATGTGTGTAATACATGTCTCTATCAGATACCCCCTACTAAATCCAAATATATAATGTTTGTGGTAACCATACCTCTATGACATGCCCCATTGATATGTACCCCTATGAAGTGAGGGAAGAATAGGAACTAGTAGTTACCTCATTTTGAAAGGATTAGATAGCCATATATTTATGAATAAAACATGTAATTCACTTAGAATAAATATAAAACGGAATGAGGAATAGAATATAAGAATAAAAATTTATTGATGTGAATGATTTGTTTGTATATGAAAATGTGGAGATGCTTATATTTATTAGCATTGATATAACCAAAAAGGTCAATGGGTAGATTTTATCAAGGAGGGTGGGAGGATTTACCAAAGTCAACAAGGAGAAGTTTATGTGACACCATTTCTTGTAATCTCCACTGAACTTATTATTTTTGTAACATGTAATGGTACACATCATGATATAAAACATTAGGATGACATAGTTGTAATGTGCATAAAGATTAACTCCTAATCTAATAAAAATTAAAAAAAATACACCAATGTTAAAAATTATGATGATAATGTTGACATATGAATATGGATGAACTCACGTTCAATGCACAAGGAATCACCTAATGAACACATATATACTGAGTCAAGGCACAACAATCAAATTAAAAAAATAAACACACAAATAAACAAACAACTAAGTTAACAAAAATAAGCTCAAAAATAAAATCAATAGAAAGGATCATGTCATCAGCCAAGTCAATACCTATGTTTTAAGGCTTAATGAAATGATAAATAGAAAATGCCCCCAAGAAAGGCATTATTTAATGGAATTACATGCATGGATAAGATATCTTGATATACATTACACATTTTGATTTACCCTAACATGGTGAAAGCTAGGAGCTTGGCCTAAAAGTGTGAATTAGGTAATACCCCTAAGCTAAGATACATGCAAATGGAATTTCAAACCTTCAATGGAAATGGTATGGATTGGAATTAAAAATGGAATTTTCCCTAGTAGGGTAGATCAAGGATGGCTAACTAGGTTTCTATAGAACAAATGTTTCTAGATTTTGGGGTGTTATATCTCTCTAGGAGATTATAAGCTAATTTTCTAATTTTAAGGTTTTAAAAATTTTCTAAATGTCTTTGAAATTTTTTGGGTATCTTAAGTCTTAAATATTGATAATATACCACTGTCAAAATGATAAGAGTGTTGGCTTAGGTTGTTCACAAAATAGTGAGAGCATTCAAACACAAATTACTCATAAAATGGAGAAATCATGGCTTAAAGATGATTGTAAAATGGTGAGAGAGTTCAAAATTAAATTGCTCATAAAATAAAGATCGTGTAAAAGGGGTGATTGAGATGACCTCAAATTAAATTAAATTTTACCTACATAGTCTTCACTTAGACCCCAAATCTCTATAGTTCATCCTTATATCAAAAAGAATCTAAACAAGTAATAGTAAATTCATGAGTAGGAAGATGATAAGGCATAGAATAGTAATGCATCCATGTGAATAAAATGGGGTTGTTACTAATTTTTTAAAATGTGGTTATAATTAAGGAAACAATGGCACATTTCAATGATACTAATTTTCCCAAAGGAATTTATAATTTGTAGCATTAGGAATGAGATATAATGTGATAGTAATGAAGGATGAAATTTCCAAACCAATGTCATACTACCCAAATATACTGCCTCTTTGTGAAATACTAAATCAACTACTGAAACTTCATCTAAATCCCCTCACTAAAGGTGACAAAGGAACAAATGGGTCAGAACCTAGACCTAGTTAGAGGGATAAGAAATATCACCCTCCTTATAGTTATGAGGAGAAAGAGGCTCATTTGTATCCATTTTAAATATCCTAAAATTTAATTTGAGAATAGGATATGAAATACACAAAAATGCTAGGGAGAAGTCAATCATGATATAGTAAAGATATAGCAATTTTAGACTATTGGCTTATTTTTTTGAAAATATGGGAGTGGATTTTTTGAAAAATAAGAAATGAGACAAACCCCAAAAAATAGGAAAATAAAAGTATAGTGTATAGCCTATAAGGCTAAATTTATTATAATATTAAAATGTTGAATTTCAAATATACATACAATATTTTGGGGGAAATTTTTTTTGTCTACATCAATATAATTATGAAAAACCTCTCAGGGGATTTAAATTTGATATATTATGAATTAGAAATCTTACAAATAGTGTGGAATGTTTCACAGGAAAAACTTAGAATATTCTCAATACAAAATCAAATATTTTAATTAAGAAAAGACTTTATTTAGATATACGATAGGGGTTTTTGAATAAAATGTCTATTTTGATGAAACCTAACAATTAGTTTAAAATAAGTACACCATTTTCCTTGTATGCCAATATTTACTTAAAATAGTAAAATAAAAAAATTGAAATTTTCATTCTAAATTTTGGCAAATAAAAAAAGGTTATTTAGTATACTAGCCTAAGTAGAAAATAACTCTAATTAATTTTAAAATATATATTTAAAGTCCTAAATGAAGCAATCAAGGATGAATCCACTAGTATTTATATGAAAACGAAGCCCTTATAACTAGATAAGGGTAAACTCTAGGGTAAAGTTTCAAATATGAAAATACATCAAAAAAAAAAACCCTAGGAGTCTTGGAATCCCTAGATCAAAAAAATTACATTCACATGAATCAAGTTCACCACATGTTTAACCTTGAAAATATATATTGGGATTATATAAGGTTAAATGGAAGAGATATTTTTTGGAATCAAAATGACATAGAGGGGTGGTTAATTATTCTTCAAAAAATTTATTATCAATTCCACTTGAACAAACATGAACATATAGATCAAGTGATGCATAAACAATCAACTATACAAGCATAAACTAAGATTACACAATTAAACACAACATATATATGGGAAACCCTCAAGGTAATTAAAACCTAATTATATATGAAAATGGACTATAATAATATAATACAAACATCAAATTTAGTGAAGTACCTACTTTACATGGAGCACCAACCCCAACTAGCTAAGTACCAACTTAGCTAGAAATTAACAAGAACCCACTTATAAGGAGGAACCAACCCCATATATTAATTAGCACTAAATAAAACACCTAAAACCCTTGGTCACCTTTATAACACTTTTTTTCTCATACAATATATGATGATCTCCTTCTTTATCTCTTTTCTCTCTTATATCCATCTCAAACTAGTCTCTAGCCTTCTTCTCTTAACTAACCCTCTTCTTAACTTGATTAGGTACTTTGACCTTGATCCTCATGCACATAATCTCTATAAAAAATTAATCATATATCCTATACACTCCTATAATGGTCTACAGTATCTTATTTTTCTCTAAAATATACTATTATATTCACTTACACTCTTCTTCATCATAGGCTTAAAATTCCCTGATATTTATACAAGTCTTATGTTTACATCTATCTTAATTATCCAAACACATATAACCTTATTATGTTATCCATGGAAAGGATCTTAGGATATTTCATAACCATGTATAAATTTATTTTTTATTCCCTTAGGTCTAACCTTCTTCAATTAGGCCTGATCTCATATTTAGGTCTCATGGAAGCCTAATCACATTAGGTCTACTTAGGACACATTGAACATAGCCTACCTTGGAGAAATTTAAAAATATCACATGATAGTAACACATCATAAAAAGTTCAAATATATCCATGTTAATTTCATCTAGGAATTATAACACTTTTTATCTCAAACCACTACTTGGAACACACCATTAGTATTGTTCTTATTAAACTTGTGCATACTCAAAATGTTTGTCTTAAATAATTGAATAAAAAACATATATTTTACAAGAAAACATGGAAAAAATAATATATACAAAATTTACATGACCTCAAAGTCATCTCCATATGATTTTTACTTCATAACTTAGGGTAAAAGGACTCAACCCCTTCTTTACAAGTATCCCACTCAGAACATCCAACTAGCCTCAAAACATAATCATGGAAAATTTATATTAAACACAAAAAATAATATTTCCTATGAACTACAAAAACTTAAATATATTATTTTATATCTATATATAGTTATCAATTAAAAATATCATAATTTCTAATGTCAAATATTGGTCTTACAAACCAATCTTTTGTCTTTAGTACACATAGTCAAACTTGAACCAATCAACCCTTTTTGGCTTAAACTTTCCAAATACTTTCAATAAATTTAAATATTTTTAAAAGCATGGATATATCACTAAATTATATTTAAAAAAACATCATTTTTATTAGACAATTAATCTCAGGATACAAAGCCTCAAACTCATCATTGTAACTTATTTACCTAGAATTTCTAATTTGCCTTAAAGCACAGTCATGTTGAAAATGACCTTTGACAAATGTATGAAAACTTTTATACATTTAAAATAAATTTTTATTATCTTATGATATCATTATAAAATTATTAGATACAAATTTGACATGGTCCAATGGAAATACTAGTCTTGCAAACCAATCTCATAAACTTGCATCTTCATTGTCTCATCTACACTAGATAGGTCAACTTATGAGCAAAATTTTCATCATATCCACTCACATCAAAAACATATATATAACATTATCATGTCTTAAAATTATT
This sequence comes from Torreya grandis, assembly GCA_037957365.1. Lineage (NCBI taxonomy): Eukaryota > Viridiplantae > Streptophyta > Pinopsida > Cupressales > Taxaceae > Torreya > Torreya grandis. Next base: position 403,665 of record JARHVA010003176.1, read on the forward strand.
AAAAAATGTATCCATCCATGATAGCACATACCTAATCAAATTATCACTTCTAACTTGGTTTCTCACTATTTACATCATTAGTCCTGTTAGTAACTAGTGAACTTGTATGACTAGTTTACCACACCTAAATGATATATACTACTCAAAAACCACCATGGGAATAAAATAAAATTATCAATATTATCTATCTAATTATTTTTTTACTTTGACTGCTATAGGAAAGTTTTGAGAAATAAGGTCTTTCCTATAGGGACCACTCACTCACCTGATAAACAAATCACACATAGATGTGCCTAAGAGAGTTTTATACATGATATAATCACTTAAATATCCAAAAAAAATCATTATTATCACTTTAAAACAATATATTTCAAATTATGTCATTGTTAGGGTTTTAGAGAGGGTTAACACTATTTCTAGTATTAATGATTATTCATAAAGGATTACCCCTCATTTATAAAACTAATTCCTATATATATATATATATTAGTTATAAACATTCCCCATATCTCCTTAATATATCATGTTCCCATGTAGATGTTACACATGCCAATGAACACTTGAAAGTCCTTCTCGACTTGAGAACCCTTCATTTTATGTACTCGAGAAACCTCAAAGCCACTTTTCATGCATTTTATTTTCAAAATTTAACCTAATAATTTGTAAACATACTTGATAAAATATTAAATAACTCTAAAAACACTAACTGGTCCACACTTGCCTTCAAAATTGAACTTGATATTCAATCTGGCCACCATCTCTCTCTTTGCTCTCTAGGCCTTGACCTGAAAGTCACATTGGGCCTTGAAACTAAACTTATAGCCAATATGCAATATATAAAACCTCATATACATGTCATAAAACCTATTACCATTCTTAACCATTGACATACATTCCTCATGTTCCTTTAAAATGCCTCATGACACCTCATTAGGTCAGGCAGGGTTTAGAACTAGTCTATTTGCATACTAGGTCTATAGGTGCTACCCCTGTAGGATCACTTTGATAATATAAATATTGTTCCAATTCATCATATCATGCTAAAAAAATCTCATACAATTCCTTAATCATCTATTCATTCATCTCACCAGGAACCAAACTCATACCTTCTCACAAGGTCTCTTTATGCAATGACCAATGTCATGACTAAGCTTCTCAAGAAATTAAAGATTGATAACTGACCTTAAAACACTCCTTGATTATTATACACCTTTATAACATTAATTTAATTTTTTATTATATAATATCATACCTCTGCACATACCTCTTCATGCTCACCATGCACATGCTCATTATATGACTATGCTTGTTATGACTAGGATTCTCAAAACACGTTGTACTTAAGGATTAGTACTCAAAACATAATTACCTTGACATAAATCCTGAAATAAACCTTATAATAATCATTATGTTTCCTTTAAATTCTCTTTAAATATAGATAAATTAGTTTTCCTTCAAATTCTCTCTTGTCACATGGTTCATATCTCATTGAATACTCACTATGCATCTTCACTAGTTATACATTGACATCAATGGCATTGACCTTGACATAATAAGACATTAACCTTGAAATAAATGATAAAACTTATCAAAAATATCCCCCTTTATCACTAATGGAAAAATATTTTCAATCTAATCACTCTCATCTTCCCTAATTTGGTAAATCCTCCTTCTTTAAATTTCTCCCCTTTGACATTAATGATAAAGGGTCTTCTAAAAAATACCATATGGTAACACACCTTATTGAAACATATATTATTAAAATCAAATTAACATGTTACCCTTTACTCCATACATACCTCCTTCAGATGAACTTAGAACACAATTCCACTTCTCTTCATAAATCAAGCTCAATCAACAACTTGAATAGTTCCCCCTCAAACCAAACATATAGCATGATTTTTCTAACGAAGGAGTGTCTTCATGAAGCCTAATGAAGTCACCAATTTTAATAGGTAACTAAAAAAACACTAGTTGAAGATATTTCTTGATCTCTATGCTCTCACAAGATTGAATGTTCTTTAATATCCTTTTAGGATTGATTGGCATTATAGGCTTGATTTCTTCATCAATATGAGCTGATAACAAACATTCTTAACTTGATTTCACATCTAAGGTATGTTATATCATATTATATTTTCCATTTGAGCTTGTATATTGATCATGATCCATATGTGTTATTTTTGGTTTTCATATATTGATTTTCCTTCTTTCTTGCACTCTAGGGACTTCAAACCTCATATTTTGGCTTTATAACCCTCTAAATCTATTATAATAGAATATTTTAATGTGTCTTACATTATGAAAATTGTATAAAACCATATTATACATACTATTTGACTGATGTGAACTGTGATTCCTTCCTTAGATCCAACAGTACTCATTTTTATAGGGTATTTTCCACTGTATTTCTCTATGACCAAACTAACTACATACAAAATAGTAACCATTGAAATAATTAACATACCCCATACCATTAGGTTGTTTTATAGGTCTTCTTATGTTGATCCTATTATCTTCATTATCATTCTCTTGACTTGAGCTACCTCATTTTGATCTTATTTAAAACCAAGACCTGTATTATCACTTACAAACTTCTACCTACTCAAAACGTCATCTAGAACATTAGTGATCCTTTTAAACTTCAAAAAGGTATTCACCTTTATAGATGATTGATCCAACTTAGATTTCTAGGATTCCACTTTTTTTGTAATTCATGCATTCTTCCTCTTTAGTATTTAGATTTACATTAAATATCTCCATCTATGCTTTAATTTAATTAATGATCTCATCATAATCCATGAAAGTGTTATTAAATCTTACATGTTGGAAGTGTTATTAGATGTAAATTGACTAATCTTACCATAGTTGAAACATTTGAATTGAAACTTACCCTTGACTTACCTAAACCAAATATCAATTTCCTTTAAAACATGGTTATTATTTTATCATCATCAACATCTAAACATTCCTCATCATTGACCTTCTTGTCTTTTGACTTATTTTCAAATTTTAAAGTTTATTCCTTCTTGGGAGGTCTACCTTCATTAGTTCTCATCTCATAGGTAGTAAAAATGCCATGAAGCCAATCCATTTCAAGTTTGTCCAAATTTTTAATCTCTTCCACTATAGATACCTTAGATTCAAAATTAGGAATTATTGATATCAACACTTTTGGAAAAATTATAGATTATTTCACTTCTTCTCATAATCCTCTAATGACATTGACAACTTCATCAACCTTCAATAGGTAGGATGCAATGGTTTCATCTTAACTAATCTTCAAAATTTCAAACTATCTTTGGTGAGTCTAAAACTTGTTCATCTTTAGCTTGGTGTCTCCTTCATGGATTCTCTTAAATTTTTCCCATATCTCTTTATCAGATACAAAATGCATCACCTTTTCAATATCACCTCTTGTTCACCACATAGAATGGCATTCATTACCTTAGAGTTGTTCTCAATATCATTCTTACCTGATGCATCAGTTGGTTAAATAGTAAGATCAATATAACCATCCATAATTGACTACCAAATATCATGTCATTGATACATCAAATATATCTTCATCTTTACATTACAAAATGTATAATTAGATCCCTTGAATAATTGAGCCTTACTAGTAGAGAAACCACATTAAGATTTCTAACTATCCATCCTTACTTCTAGGAACTCCTTTAGTATTTTAGACCAAATTAAAAGGAATAGGAATTCATTTAGGATTATATATTCAAAAACTTTATTATCAATTCCACTTAATAAATCATCAACATATAGAACAAGCAATGCATAATCAATCAACTATATAATCTTGAAATAAGATTTCATAATTCTACACACCAGATATGTGTGAAACCCTCAAGGGGATGAAAACCCATTGATATATTCAAATTGACTATAGTTTTATAATAAAAACATAAAATTTATTGAAGCGTCAACTTCACATGGAGCACTTACCCTAACTAGCTAAGCATCAACTCAGCTAGGCTTTATCAAACACCCACTTGCTAGGAGGCATTAGCCTCCTAGATGACTCAAGAATATCCTAGCCACCTCAAACCACTGATCACCTTAAAAAAAAACATTCTCATGAAATATATGATTATCTCCTTCTTTATCTCTTCACTCTCTTTTATCCCTCTCAAAATGGGTTCTAGCTTTCTTCACTCAACTAGCCCTCTTCTTGACTTGATTAGGTCAAATGACATTGATATTCATTCAACATAACCTATAATAAACCTTAATCATATATATTATATAATCATTTGATTTTATAATACGTTATTCTAATCTATAATATATTATTACATTTACTTACACTCTTCTTCCTCATAGGCCTAAAATTGCCTAGTATTTATACAAGTCTTATGTTCACATCCTTCTTAATCATTACAACACCCTTACCCTTATTATTTCAGACATGGAATGGATATTAGGACATCTCATATTCATGTATAAAATGTGATTTGAGACCCTTTAGGTTTGACCTACTTCAATTAGGCCTTATCTCATCTTTAGGTCTTATGGAGACCTAATCCCATTAGGTATACTTAGGACAAATGACACTTAGCATAACTTGGAGAAATTTCAAAAACCTCACATATAAATAACACATAATAAAACACTAAAATATATCCCTTATAATTTAATCTATATTTATAACACTTTTTAGCTCAAGCCACTACTTGGAGTACACCATTAATATTGTTCATATAAGACTTATGCATACTCAAAAAGTCTTTCCTAAAAAACTAAAGGAAAAACATAATTTTGATAATAAAATAAATGATGACACTAAGGTCATGTGTGTGTGTGTGTGTGTGTGTGTGTGTGTGTGTGTGTGTGTGTGTGTGTGTACACACACACACACACACACAAAGATATATACATGACCTTAGTGTCATCATAATATTATTTGTACTTCATAATTCAGGGTAAAAGGACTCAAACCCTTCTATGCAAGTAGCCCACTTAGAATTTCCAACTAGACTCAAAACATACTCATGGAAACTTGATATTCAACACCTAAAATAATAGTTAATATGACCTATGGAACCTTAAATATATTATTTAATATCTATATATAATTCTTAATTACAAATATCATAATCTCTAATGTCAAATATTAGTCTTGCAGACTAGTCTTTTGTCTTTCATACACACAATCAAACCTAAACCAATCAACCCATTTTGGATTCAACATTCTAAATACTTTCAATAAATTAAAAATTTATTAAAATAATTTATAGTACATTTGAGTCTTAAAAAATAAAAACATGTGCATTGGATACTTCAGATCAAGACACAAAACCTCAAACTCATCATTGTAACTTGCTTACCCAAAATTTCCAATTTGCCTTAAAGCACAATCATGGTGAAAATGACCTTAAACACTTGTATGACCAATTTAATATACTTATATTTCATTTGGATGATCTTTTTAGATAATTATAAAATATTTAGATATAAATTCAACACGGTGAAATGATAATATTGGTCTTTCAAACCAATCTCATGAACTTGCATCTTCACTACCTCATCTACACTAGACAGGTTGACTTATGAGAAACATTTTCATCATAACCACTTACCTCCAAAACATATATATATATATATATATATATATATATAATGAGAATGTATTAAAATTATTAAAAAAATTAAATTTATTTATATTCAGTCTTAATCCATGATAACAAATCCCTAATCAACTTCTCACTTCTATATGTGTTTCTCACTATTTGTATCATTAGGCATGTTAAGGACTAGTCAACTTATATGACTTATTTAGCACACCTAAAGGCTATATATTGCTCAGATACCACCATGAACATCAAATAAAAATCTTAATAGTCTCCATCCAATGATTTTCATACTTTGACTTGGTTAAATCTGACTACTATAATAAATTTTTGAGAAATAAGGCCTTACCTATAGGGTCCACTCACTCATCTGACAAACCAATCACACCTGGATGTGCCTAGGAGAGTTGGATATAGGTTATAATTAATTAAATAGTAATAAAAACCCATTATGATAACTTTATAATAATATTTCACATCAGGTCATTGTTAGGGTTTTATAGAGGGTTGACAATATTTCTAGTGTTAATGATTGTTCATAAGGGATTGCCCCTCATTTCCAAAACTAATGCTTAGAGATATTAACTAGGACCCTTCCCCATTTATCCTAAATATATCAAGTTATAATTAATAATTTACACATGCTAATGATCACTTTAAATTCTTTCTCAAGTTGAGAACCATTCATTCTATGTACTTGAGTAACTTCAAAACCATAATTTCCTTGGAAACTAATCCCGATACTCTATCTGGCCATTATCTCTCTCTTTGATCTCTAGGACTTTACCTAAAATTCACCTTTGGCGTTGAAACTAACCTTCTATACATTGTCCAAGATATCAACACCTCATATACATGGCATATAACTTCTCACCATGTTTAACCACTACCATGCATTCTTTATATGCCTTGAAAATACCTCATGACACCTCATTAGGTTAGGCAGGATCTAAAACTAGTCTAGTTGCATACTAGGTATATAGGTCCTACCCCTATAATCTCACTATAAGAATCTCATGAGTGATCCAATGCCTCATAGGATGCTTGAAAAACCACTTACATCCTCTTAATCCTTTTTATTCATCTCACTTAGACACAAAGCTCATACCTTCTCACAATGTATCTATATGTAATGACCAATGGCATGAATAGTCTTCTCAAGCACTTGAAGCTTGAAAACTAACCTTAAAACACTCATTTATGCATCTACACCTTGATCACATTACATCTACACATACATCTTCATTCTCACCATGCACATGCTCATGATATGAATATGCTTGTATGTCTAGGATTCTCAAAACACCTTGTACTCAAGGACTAGTACTCAAAACATACTTACCTTGACTTCAATATTAACATTAACCTTATAATAATCAATAGGTTGCCTTAAAATTCTCTCTTAACATACATAAATTAGGTTGCATTCAAATTTTCTCTTGTCACATGGTTCATATCTCACATACTACTCACCATGCATATTCACCAGGTGTACCTTGACATCAATGACATCAACCTTGACATCAATGAAAACACTTATCAACATGATATCCTATTGTAAAATTGTAATAACTATCTCTACATCAGGTCAATTATATGTTAAAATCAGATATAATATATACTAAATTCATTAAACTGAGATAGGTTAAAAATAGTAAGTACATATATGCTAGATATGGAAATGATAAAGAAAAATCATACTTAACTAGTTTTGATGTTGACATATCTTTAAATCTTGAATAGGTAGGAAGTAGATTGTAAGAGGATTCTAGAATAGTCACTAATTTATGAATTAAGTGCCTTTATATCCTCAAACACTAGCATCAAACTTGGATGGTCTCATTAATGCTATTGTTTAAACCTAATGTAGGTGTCTTGAATGGAATACATATTAGAAAAGGATGTGATCACCTCGATAATTATGGATTTTGTCTTCACCTTCACTCTACTACATTCAGATATGGGTCATGTATTGTCACTCTTCATGAAATTACAAAACCTTAGTTCTTAATCTTCATAATGACTTTATGTCAAAATATTTTGGTGGGCACAAGGGCTAGAGCTGACCCTAAAGAGACTTTTGTCAATGAGTGGTGCCTACAAAGCTTATAATCCAAAGAGGGATTTAGACTAATGTATTTATTCCTTATGTGTTGTCTTCTGTGTAAATCTTGAAATATGTGGAAAGTAAATATAATATTGATCTATCTTGTAACTTGGAAAATATAGATCTTGGGCTTCTCCTTTGTTACATTAGACCTATGTATGTGATGTCCCTATTATTGATATGAAAATAGGATAAAATAGGGAATATTTTCTCACTTAAGTGTTTGATTGAATGTTTTGGTAATTTTTTTTAATTATTTTCTAAGTGAATAATGAATGAGGGTTGATCTTAGGATGACTATTAGTATATGGTTCATTTGAAAATTAGATTACTTTAGGGCACTGAACACTTGTGTTGGAGAAATACATCTACATTGATGTAGGGTTCTGTCAAAGATGCTAGTGTCCAAGGAACATGAAACTAGGTACAGACTTAGAACTTGGAAATATGGAAGACAAAAAGGTTTTAAACATTATGGGTAAGACAAAACATTAGGGTCACCAATTTAAGACTGGTCATACCCATAGATAGGCCAAGGGGCATAAGATAATGTTATTTAAGACTTTTGAAACTGAGAAAGTTCCATAACTGAGAGGAATATCCAATGTTTTAATATGCTAAGTGTATAATACTAAGGTGTTATATAATTCATAAATATCATCTAAATTACACATTGGTATAAATTTTGGGGTATATGCCATTCATATGCACTCACTTTATAGAGATTCATCTTACATATTAAAGATTTAGATACATTGAATGTATATTCCATTAAGGTGCACATAGTTTATAGGGATGGACAATACAAATTTTCACATATAATTATATTTGAGATAAAAGTTGTCATAGTTTAACATATATTTACACTCAATGTTTTGACATGACCAACATAACATAGGTAGAAATAGCTTTAAGGAATATATTCCTCTCTTATAAGGAGATTTATAAGACTTCCCCAGGGTTTTTTCCACTAGTTATTGGTGTAAAAAATAAGACCAATTGGCTAATGAAAATTTTTCACAAGTGGCTTATTTTACAAACTAATATTCAATAGATTCTACTGACTTTAACCAATATATAGGGGGTGTAAGATTTTACAGTTCTTCTCACAAAGAATATTTTTAATAACAACACTTACATAAACATACCTTAAAATAAATTCATCATTTATATATCTTTAGTATTTCTATTATTTTCCCATTACTTATATTCAACAATGTTATAATAGTAATTAAAAAGACTTGAAATATATATAATCATATTAAATTCATTAATACCAAAGATCTAAACTAGAAAACTCATAAAAGAACAAAAGGAAAGATGGAAAATGGGAGAATAGGTTCCTATTTCCATGAAGGTGAAGCTAAAATGTTTGAATGATAAAATCCTATGAAAACAATCCTTAGTTGAGCTAGACCTATCACAATCACAACTAGAAGTATGATGTAAGAGTCTTAGGTGGAGTTTACTAAGAGAAGGAAATAGTATAACCACCATTATATATGCATAATAAATGACCACTAAACTCATTCGTACTCAAAAAATCAAGATATTTCAATTGATTCAAAATAATTAGGATGTATAATAATCACTCAATTAAAAAATTTACTATTCTAACTAGTAAAATTGAACAAAGGAGAGAATATTCTAAAAAACTTAAAACTAAAACTAAAATTATCTAGAATTGTTATGCTTCTCTTATAATTCACAATGATCCAACCCTTTCTACATTGACTCCTTGATCATTTATGGATAATCCTAGTCCAAGGGTCAAATTCATCCCACTAATGTGGTAGTTACAAAACTCAATCATGACTAGAGAAGGTGCTTGAGAATTTTTGACAAATCTACCAATTAAGCCATGTCCATTTAGTTGTAGTATATCCCCATGCTCTTTTAGCATTGAATTCTTATCCTCTATACTCAACATGATATTATTTCCATGCCATTATGACTATTAATTTTCATTTAAGTTGACTATATTTATTCATTTTTGCTCTTATGAAATGGCATATTTTAGTTCTTGGGCTTGACAACTTTGGCAAGCTAGATGACTATCAAATTTAGACTCTCAAGCTCATGCATTCATTGAGATATACATGGTGATGTCCTCTTTTCTCTTTGTCTTGCCTTATTTATTTTTATACACTTAATTTTCTTCCATTATCCTTAGGATCATGGGATGATGTCATGTGGCATCATCCCAGTGAGTTAGGGAATTATAGTTCCTTCGCTACTAGGTCTATTAATGATCATATTTCATGAGTTTTTTTATCTAAGAGATCAATTCTATGTGGAATTTTGGAATCATTTTGTCATCCCTAGGTCATCAAACCATGATATTTTACTATGTGGTGATATATTAGGTCTGCAATCCTTGTATATTTCCTTTATTCTTCTATGAGCCATCAACTCTTACCCAACTTCAATCTAATGGATGAAATGGTCAATGAGCCTTCTAAGAACACTACTACCTTTTTTTCCATGACTCAAGTTCTCACAATAATTCCATGTGGCATGATATTAAGGACTATGGGTCCTTGAGACTTAGTATTTATTTGATCTTTCCTTTGACACTCTAACCTCTATGATTATGCCACATGTCAAAATCATGGAGTCTCCTAAATAATTTATCGTATTTTCAAAGAACTTTGCTTTAGCTATAATATCCCAAGATGGTTGACACATGGAGGCTTTGCATTGAATCATTTTCGTTTCTATACGAGTTTTCACTTCCACATTCAAAAAGGAAATGAGAAACTAAGAGAAGTGGTCAAGGGCTTGTACGTACCTGGATATAGTCTTGCGCAACAAATTCAGACAATAGAAGGAACTCCTTTTTGGTTGTGGAGGATGACACCTGTAGGAAAAAGAGACTCAAACATGAAAATGGTTAGATGGTTAGAAAGTGGACTGCCAAGCAAAAGCTTGGTCCTCAAAGTGGAAAAGACTTCTCGGGGGATGACAGTCCACTGATAAAATGCAAAATATTGATAGAAATAGAAATGATAAAAATAGAAAATAAAGAAATGAAAGCAAATGCATACCTGTTTGCAGCAATCTGCTTTGCACAGTCACCGACGTCGGTGGTCCTACCGGCATCAGTCAAGGAAGGTCACCGATGTCGGTTAGTATGCTAATGTCAGTCGGGGCAATGGCCTGGGACAAGTTTTAGGGCTGGTTTTAGGGCAGTCTGATCAATAGAATGGTCTACAGAATAGTTTGTGGTAGTTTGAGAGTTTGTGTAGGGTGGTAAGACAGTAGATAGAATCTTTAGGAAGGACTAAGGTAGAGGATATGTTGTCAAAAAAAGGGGTAAGGGGTAAGAAAAAGACCTCTCAACCTTTTTGAGAAGTAGTTTAGCCAGGTTGATCATAATGGTCTTGGGAGGCTTTGTAGGTCTCTGATAGCTTATGCTGAGTTGATTGGATAGAGAGTATTGTCTTAAGAGAGACTAAATGGATGTTAGAGGCAAAAAAGGGGGGTAAGGGTGAGAGAAGGCTTTTCAGCCTCTCTAGGAAGAACAGGCAAGGTTGTGTCAAGGATGCTTGGATGGATAGTAGACACAATACTAATATATTTAAAATAACACTGAAATGAAAATAGTACAAACACTTAGCTGTGGCATGAGTTGGCAGAGGTGCAGGAGCTGTGTTTCCATTGTGGCTGGTGATGGAGATATCATGCAATCTTCAAACCTATATGGAATGACTGGTGCTGGTTCTCCAAGCCTAGAAAATTCTATCAAGAATGTTGATACCTGCAAGAAAACAAGAAGTAAGAAGGCTAGAAAGTAAGAGCACGAGAGTTCTATTTTGTGGGAAGAGGATTTGATATTCGTAATTAGCCATCTACTGATTAATGATTCATGATTATCCCTAATGAGAGGTTAGAATTTGGTTTAAGTAAACCAACGTCAGCAGTCCCACTGGCGTCGGTTGATAGTTGACTGACATCAACGAGTAGAGAATGAGTAAAAGGGCCATCAAGCCCATTCTCCATCCACCAAGTGCATAATCCATTGGAGAATTGTTGAAGGTTGGGATAAATACACATGAGAGTTGGTTAGGTGGTTGGAAAGGAGTAAGAATAGGTCTTTGGTGAGTCATGGGGTGGGAAATAGTACAAGGTGAGGTGTCAAACAAGGTGTTATAGGTGATGTGTCAAAGGGGGGTTATTAATTCAAAATAAGTTATTATTTTAAATTAGTAATTGTATGGGTTAGGAATGGACCAAGAGGGAGGATGACCAAGGGTTAGACACAATTCTGGTGTCTACATTTGCCCCTTTTTATCTTGTTGGTTGTTCTGACGAACTGCAAGACAAAAATAGGAGTTGATTGCCCTAGGTATAAGATGAGGTTGATTTCATCCTGTTGGTTGTTTAAGTGAACGGCAAGATAAAAATTGGAAGGTTGGTTGCACCAAATGTGGAATTAGGTATTCCCCCTCAAAGTGGGAGTCAAGGGAAGGGAACCTAAAGTCAGGTGCTGATTTGACAGAGTGGATGAAAATGGTGAAGTTGGAGTGAGAATGTTGTAATAGTCGTGATTACACGTATACCACTTCATAGGATGGTCAAGTCAAATTATCATAGGTTAAGGGTCGAGGAGTGCCAAAATTGAAATAACTGGGCCCCAAGATTTGGTCATAGCTGATTGAGTTATTCAATCTAAGCTTAAGCTCCAATGGTCATCCTGTTCCATGTATCTCAGGCTCAAGAAGTGCTCCTGGAAACATGAAAATGTCACAAGTAGTGGGGATCAATCGGCTTGTGATCCTATACTTGTGAAGGTCAAAATATGGGTTGTGGACAATTTTGCTAACCATTTGTGAGGTAGCTTACATGCAAAAACAACCAAGGCCAAGTTGTCTTGGAAGTGGTCAGAGTCGGTGGAGATAGGCATGATCTCCATGGTCTGAGGAGATAGTCATGATCTCTAAGGTCATTGGTCGAGTCGAGCTGATGTAAAAGTGATCTCAAGTGTGCCTCAGGAGGCTAAGATGACTTCTACTATGAAAAATGGGCATGATTTGGGTCTTTGTGAAGATGTTGGAGGTTTTAAAGTGGTCGATGTCAGTTTCACACCCAATGTTGGTGGATAAAAATGATCGACATCAACAGAAATCAGCTGACATCGGTGAACTAGGGCACGATGATGCTGACATTGGTGGCCTACCAAATCTAACAAAACTAGATTGGTGGTCCACCAAAAGTCATTTGTGATTGTGATCAAAGTGAGAAAAGGAGCTCTAGAGTGATTGAGTGAAAATGACTCCAAGTTGATCGGTGTAGTAGTGTGAGGTGTCAGAGTGAGATTGGGGAAGAGAGGGAGTGATTTGGACCAGGAGTGGAGGTTGAACAGTGGATTGTGGGCCAGGAGGAGTGTGTAGAGAAAGTGAGATAGAGGAGATGATAGAGGGTGGAGGAGGACTCGTGGGAGGTCCAGCACTAGCAGCACCCATTGTGCCACCACAGTGGCGATGACGGGATGAGGTAGGAGGTGTTTTTGAACCTATTGGATTTGTTTGAATTTGATTTTTTTTTGAAATTTGCATGTTTTTAGCTTAAAATTGATTTTGAGGGGTAGTTAAGAGGGTGGGAAGGGCTGGTAGATCATGCTAGGGTGATTTAGGAGGGTCTTGGGGGGAAAAGGTGGTTAAATGGGGAAGCCCTAATTTTTAAGGCTTGCCCCATTCGACTCTAGGGCCGAACTAGTCACCGATGTTAGCGGGTTTGCTAGCATCAACTAATCAGTGACTGGCATCGGTCATTTTCTTGCCAATGTCAGTTAGGTAAGGGCCATTATCAGTATTCAAACTGACATCAGTGGCTACTTGGTCAGAGATAGGTTTGAAAATTGCCAAGTTGAAAGGGTGAAGTTATGCCAAGGGTTTCCTGGGTGTCAAGGTAGCCATAGATGGTCAGGTAGATGGTTAAGTAGATAGACAAAAGGGCAAATGGCCAGGCTAGAGAAGAAGAGTCATGGGGATTGGTAGTTACCTTGATAGGAGTTTGACTTTGGTTGGATGCAGGTGAGGTAGATGCTGATGCTGCGAGATTGGCTACTGACATTATGTATGTGGATGCATTGAGACATCATAGGGGAGGAGTGGGCTCATATGAGTGTAGTGGGACTCAGCGAGCTGTGGCAGTACTATCAAGTGGCAAGGGACATGAGCCTGATGGTGGCTCTGATCGAGCAGTGGGATCACTCGACCAACACCTTCCACTTACTGATAGGAGAGATGACTATCACAGTCGAGGATGTGTACTAGATTTTACGGTTACCGATACATGGTGCAGAGTTATATGTGTGCTCGAAAGAGGCACATGACGTACATATGGTGACGCTATTTAGAGAGCACATCACTGAGACTAGTTACCATTCAGTGAGTTTTGCCTACGAGCCCCTATATGCTGTTGATGAGGATGCACATCAGCTAGCGATCCTGATGATGATTGGTATCATGGTCTACATGTTGCCGGATGTAGAAGGAGGTAGGTTTTTGGTCACTATGACCAGAGTTTTGATAGATATGATAGAGTAGTAGATAGTGTTTGCTTGGGTGCCTATCTTTTTAGCCCAGGTGTATAAAGAGCTATGGGGCATCAGTTGGTGGCAATGGTATAGCTTGTGTGTCAGCCACCTCCTGCATTGTTGGGCTTATGAGCACATCATGGTCACACGACCTCTCAGCCTCCTAGTGGTGATTCAGGTCAGTTTTAGAGTTGGATTTAGGTGATGGTGTGAGATGATGGCATAGACACGGATGAATGGGGTAGTTAGAGACATTGACTATTATAGAGGGGTGCTAGATGCCCTGATCCCTATGGACATTATTTGGAGACCGTCCCTGGGGTATCTAGCTTTTAGAGATTAGGGAGAGTAGCTGGTTAGGGTGCAGAGCATCAGGTGGGTTAGAGGTAGATGAGCTGGTAAGCTTGAAAGGGTACCAGCAGAGAGAGTGCGATGCTAGTATGGGTTGCTTCAGGGTGTGTCGCCCACCTTCCCATAGTATAGATAAGATGATATTGAGGTGCCACTCCCACTACCAGAGGAGACAGAGGGGCTAGATTTTGAGGAGTTGCCAGTAGGTCATGGGATAATAGATCTAGGATGCACAAAGGCCTATTTAGCATGGTGGGCAAGTCAGTATATAGGCATGCAGGTGAGACCATAGCTTGATCTACAAATAGTGATTAGAGAGCAGGATGTGGCCCAATAGGAGAGAGATGTGCCCTAACAAGAGAGAGATGCTACCATCCAGGAGAGGGATGCAACACGAGGATAGGTTACCATTTTATATGGGCAGTTGGCTGCAGCCTAAGCATAGGCATTGGTAAGATAGGGTTTGGGAGGATAGGGCCTAATGTAGCATCCACCTTAGCAGCCAGTTTAGCAGCCCACACAGTCATCGTCAGTGTAGCTAGGGTTTTCACAATCGCAGGGTTCAGTGTAGGGCATGGCAATAGGTCAGATGGGTCTACCACAGACTGTATCTATAGTTAGATACAATAATGCATTAGATGAGATTGCATATTATGAGGGAGCCATTAAGGGGTTTCCTTAGATACAGTGATACTCAGATATGAGGGTAGAGCTGAGCTGGCAGCAGTCTATGTCATGGGTGACTACCTCAGGTTCCCATAGATGGTGACGAGCAGAGGGTGGGGATGATACAGCATCTTCACTGCCACCGCCACCATCACCACAGCCATAGCCTTGAGGGTAGATTTTGATACTATGTATATACCAGCCTGCGTGCCGATGATGCGAGATGTATTATTTTGAGAGAGAGTGAGAGAGAGAGGCATAGATTGTGCCATTGTAAAAACATTGATATATATATATATATATATATATATATATATATATATATATATATATATATATATATATATATATATATATATATATATATATATATATGATGAGATTTTTGGCTATTGATGTGTTTTTAGATGTTAGATGTTTACAACATTTTTAATATGTTTCAGTGATGATGTTTTATTATGATATGTAATGATTAGGATGTAAATGATTATATGATGATGTTTAATGATTATGAAAATATATGATTGTTTGTGATGTGATTGGCAGGGGATGAAAGAATGTGATGGAAGAAATGTGATAAAGGAATGGCTGAGCTAACCTCATAAGACCCCATGTCACCTGAGTGCTGCCTACATAGCCCCTATTGTTAGGGCCTCAGGCCAATGTAGTTCTCCCAAGAGGGAGGAAAAGTGTCAAAGTGGTTGATGTGTTTGGTTTTGGTCATGTATTGAAGTGATGAGGATAAGATGATGTTGCAACTTGTTCCATTTTATGCAATGGTGTATTCTTAACATTAGTCAGGGTTTTTCATCCCTAGCAATTGTCCATATTAAGTAATGGATGTATGCTAAAAATGAAATGGGTCTATTTATGCTTCAGCAAGTATTGGTTTATGCTTAACATAAATTGTGTCTGGTCGATAGTTTCCATGTGTATTGGTGTCCATAGAAACTAGTGAAATGGACTGTCATGTTGGTGGTCTAAAAATGTTTGGGTTGGTTTGGTTTGAGAAAATGATATGGTTGAATGTGACCAAGATGGAGGAAGTGAAAGGCAGTGTGCCCTTTAATTGACAAGGACAAGAATGATAGCATAGATAGGGGTTGTTAGAACTGAGAGCCCCCTTTATGCATTACGTCATTGACCATGGGTTGTGTTAGAGAGGTAATCGAATCACATTGATATTTAAAATGAGCTTGAAATCCCTTGAGTAGGTGATGTGACATATGAGGATAGGGTAACCCCTTTTAGAGCAGAGAGAACCTTGCCCCTTTTTATAGGAGACCCTGAGACAACTACAAGCCACGTCCATGACCCCCCTTTATATATATATATATATATATATATATATATATATATATATATATATATATTGGTGGACTGATCAATGCGGGAAGTCCACATAGAGATGTCATTTGCTTTGTGGTCATTTTTGAAGCTGATAAATGCGGGAAGCTTCTAAAAGAGCATTGTTTATAGCAAGATTTAGTCATAGCCATCCTTCGAGGGAGTGGTCTATATTTTTGCTTTATATATATATGAGGGATTTGAATAGCTGTCCTTCGAGAGAGTAGTCTATTAGCTACAGTAATGATAGTACAACTGTCCTTCAAGGGAGTAGTCTGTTTTTAGAGTTTATGACCTTTGATTTTTTTGACATCTCGATTTATTTTATTTATTTTATTTTTTTATTTTTTTGACAGAATTTTGAGTCATGGACAAGATTATAGAAGTTTAAGGGCTCCCTTTTATTAGGACAAAGCATTCATACTTGATAAAAGGGTTACATAGGATTTGTTTAGGGGAATAGGGTTGAAAGAAATGAGGATTAAGAGGACAAGGGTTGCTCAAGGGACGAGCTCAAGTTAAATGTCAAGTGAGTGAGTACTCGACTAATAGTAGAATGGTCACAGATGCAAGGCATTAAGAGCCTCAAGTTTTGGTCGGCCTTTAAGAGAAGACAGAAGATAAGTCCCTGATCCATACTTGTGCATGATGATGTAAGGTCTGAGCCAATTGGGAGCAAATTTTCCTCATTTACTCCATTCTATATTGGTCACGTGTTGGTTCTCTTTGAGGATGAGGTCTTTGATGTTGAAATCTCATTCTCTCATATTTTTGTTATAGGCTCGTTTGATGTGATTTTGATAGACATGGAGATGGTTGAGGGCAACAAGATGACGTTCATCAAGTAACTCAAGTTAAGCTAATCGATCTTGACAAAAGTCATCATTAGAAAGAATGTCATGTAGAGAGATGCAAAGAGATGGGATCTGTACTTTAAGAGGTAGGACAGCCTCTATTCTGTACACTAGAGAGAAAGGGGTAGCACCCATAGAGGTTCAGATGCTAGTGCAGTAGGCCCACAAAGCGAAGGGAATGTGAATGTGTCAATCCCTTCTAGTGTCATTGACCACCTTCATGAGAATTTTAGTTAAGATTTTGTTGGAAGCCTCGGCCTGCCCATTTGCTTGTGGGTAGTAAGGTGAAGAAAAGCTGAGTTTAATGCTAAAGGAGTCACAAAGTTTTTGGATAGTTTTATTTTTGAATGACTTGTCGTTATCGGTGATGATTTTATGAGGTACACCGAAATGACAGATGATTTGGGTGTTGATGAAGTTGATAATTTTGTCGGCTTTTGTGGAGACGAGAGGAATAGCTTCCACCCATTTAGTGAAATACTTGATGGCAGTGATGATGGACTGATGATGAAGAGATGAATGAGGGTTAATCTTGCCGATGAGATCTAAGCCCCACTATGAAAAAGGCCAAAAATCTTAGCGACTTATAGGGCGTGGCTAGGGAGATGAAGCAAGTTAGCATGATGTTGACACTTGATTCAATGTCAAACATAGTTGCTAGAGTCTTGATGAAGAGTGGGCCAATAATAGCCCAGGTGAAGGATGCACTTGGAAACTGAGTTACCACTAAAGTGTCCACCACAAATCCCATCATGGACCTCTGTAATAGCATGAGAGGCTTTAGTGGAGGTTAGACAGTGAAGAAGAAGGATGTCAAAGCCTCTCTTATAGAGAAGGCCCCCTAGCATGGTATAGTGAGTTGTGCATTTGATGAAATCCCACCGTGCATTGCTAGAGAGGTTGGGAGGAATGATAGAATGAGCCAAGTAGTCCACAAGTTATTTATACCACACATCCTATGGACTAGATTCTATGGTGTTGATGAGGTTGATGTCAGTGGAAATGTATGAAGGCAATGACATGATGTACCATAATGTAAATTCTTGATGAAGATGATGTAGAGGGAATATGCGAGGTGAGGGAAGCCATGGTGTCAGCAAACTTATTCGTAGATCAAGGAATAGTCTACAAGAGGTAATGGTAAAAATATGCTAGAAGGGTGTCAACACGGTGCTTGTAGCTTTGCAAAATTTCATTTTTACAAAGATATGAACCATTGATTTGATTGACGACAAGTTGCGAGTCACTGAAGATGTTGATGGACTTGATGCTGAGAGAAAGGGTGGTTTGAAGTCCCAAGATTAAGGCTTCGTATTCATCCATATTATTGGTACAATCAAAGTTGAGCTTGAAAGACAGAGGCATGGGCTCACCTTTGAGTGGGATAAGAATGACTCCCGCACCTCCATCGAGTTGACATTTGGAGCTATCGAAGAACATGGTCATTTGATAGACGATGTCATCGGTGGAAAGCACGGTGATAGATTCATCATGAAACTCACACTGAGAAGGTTGATTTTTGGGAAGAGGGGCATTTTCCAATTGGTCAGTGATGGTTTACCCCTTGATGGATTTCTACTGGATGAACTCAAAGTTGAACTCAACAAGCAGCTTGAGCCACTGAGCCATATATTGATTTTGGTATGGCTTGGAATGCATGTATTTAAGATTTTCAGTGTGAGTGATGACAAAGGTTTTATGATTGAGAAGATAGTGATGGACCTTGGTAATGGCAAAGACTAAGGTCAAACAGAGTTTCTTAGTATGACTACATCGAGTTTCATAGTCGACAAGTGTTTGGCTTATGTAGTAGACTGCTTGCTCACGGTGTTGCTTGTCTCAATGCGCGATCATGGCACCTAACGAATGGTTGGTTGCTAAGATGTAGAGGTAGAAGGGTTGGTCATCTTTAGGTGGAATGAGGACTAGGGGAGAGATTAAATAGCATTTAAGAGCTTTAAATGCCTCTTGATAGTCCTTATCCCATTTAAAGGAGACATTCTTCTTGAGGAGATGATGAAAGGGTTGGTAGTGGTCAAAAATCTATGAGATGAAGCAACAGATGGATTGGAGCTTCCCTTCCAGACTGCGAAGCTACTTGAGATTAGTTGGAGGTGGCATCTCGAGGATAGCACAAATTTTAGTGGGATCTATCTCAATGCCACAGAGAGAGATGATGAACCCCAAGAGATTTATTGAGAGGACCCCAAAGATGCATTTCTTGGGGTTAAGGTAGACATTGTACTAAAGAAGGCAAGAGAAGATGATCTTGAGGATAGTCAAATGGTCACGATGAAGCTTAGACTTGCCAAGCAGGTCATCCAGATAGTCCTCCATGATTTTATGGAGGAGATCGTGAAAAATGTAAGTCATGGCACGTTGATATGTGGCACCTGTGTTCTTGAGGCCAAAAGGCATGACTCAATAGCAGAAAGTCCCCCATGGGGTAATGAAGGTAGTCTTATGCTGATCTTTCGATGCAATCAAGATTTGGTTATATCCTAAAAACCTATCCATGAGTGATAACATCTCATGACCAACTGTGAGATCAACAAGTTGGTCAATTTTGGGAAGAGGAAAGTCATCTTTAGGATAGGCCAGGGTAAGGTCGTGATAGTCCATGCAGATTCAGATCCCCCTAGTTGCTTTGGTAATAGGGACAATGTTAGATACCCACTGTGGATAATCAATGGGTTGGATGAAAGAGACAGAGAGAAGATGTTAAAGCTCCTCTTTGACAAGGAGTGCAATGTGAGGATACATTTTGTGAAGCTTTTTCCTAACAGGCTTAGCCTCTGGGTTTGTGATGATGTTATGGATGACAATGTTAGGGTTGATACCAGGCATGTCACCATAGGTCCAAGCAAAGGCCTTGCTATTATCTAAAAGAAATGTGGCATAGTCGATCTACTCCTGGGCATCCAAAGATTGACCAATCTTTAAGACGTGAGAAACATCAGAAGATGGAAGGTTAATGTCAATGGTTGATTCATTTAACATAACCTATGTTTCAAAAGGGAGGGAGCGCTGAATGAAAGAGTCATCGGCACCCATGTAGGTGAGAATGGCATCGTCATCTATGTAGTGGATAGTGTTAATGGTTGGCAATTCATCATCTATCATGTTGGGATAAATGAGAGGGAGAGACCAGGAGACCCTGTTGAGTTGATAGGTTAGGGGTTCCAAGCGGATGGTGTTTATGAAAATAAAAACTAGGAGGGATGGAAACCACTAACTTCATAGGTGAAGATGGGGGAATAGGTGAGCTTCATAGAGATTGGTTGATGATGGGTTTGGAATAAAGGTTTGCAGAAGCCTCAGTGGGTTCTTGGAAACCCAGACCATACCGTTTCTTGGCATTGTTGTCATTGGGTGGTTTGATGGGTTGATGGGAGCCTTGTTCGTAGCACCCAAAGCTAAAACCCTTCCATGCACACCTATAAAGGTAGGTGTGAGCAAAGGTAGGGTTGTTAAGAAAAGAGAAGTCTAATGTGAATGGTTGAGGTGAGGAGAGAGGATTCCCATTAGTAGGAGCTTGATCTAGCCCCCCATAGATGAGATTGGTTCGAAGGCTAGGAGGACCATAAGGAATGACCATTCCAATCCGATGGTCATAGCTTCGACTTTGATGAAGCTATCCATACTCTTGTGGAGTCTGGAACATGTATAGGGAAAGTAAGTGATATTCCCCAAGTGAAAGTCATTGGAAGACATATTCCATGGGGTCCTTGGTTGTCGCTTGAGAAGGTGATGTGAGGGCAACCGCCATTTGCGTATTAGTTGAAGCTTTCACGGATGGAGGCGGTGTTTGGGTTGGTGTCTTGAGAGGAATGAGAATGTCATTTGGTTGATAGGTCATGTTACAAGTCTTGAAAGGGGATGGGTTGGCTGGAATGACATGGACTTGTCTGTCTTGTTCAAATTTGACACAATGGTGAAGTGTAGAAGGGATACAAGCCATGGCATGGATCCAGGGTCATCCTAATAGCATGTTATATTGGAATTCTCCCTCAATGATGTAGAAGAGCTCCAGGATTATGTGTGGGGCAATGTGAATATGGCAGACGATGGTGCCAATAGTGTTAGCAGTGGTGTCATTGAAGGATCAAAGGATTCCATTGGTTTTTGATACACAATTCTTGGGGAGGGCCAATTGATCAAAGGCATGGGTAGAAATGATATTAATGCTAGCACCCCCATCAATCACAACTTGTTTAATGCAGGTTTGATCAATGTAGGCTATGATGAAAAGAGCAGCGTCTTGATCTTCTGAGGTAGAGGTAGGAATTTCAGAATCGCTGAAAGTAATAGAGGCGATGGGGGATAAATAATGGACCAGGATAGCTAGTGGTTGGGGGTCTTTGGGTTTGACCTCTGCTACTTGTAAGGCTTTTATTAGAGCTTGACGATGCTTGGGTGAGCTTTGGATGAGGTCATACAAGGTCATCTTTACAGGCATTTGGTGAAGCTATTTTATCATAGAGTCATGGATTGCCCCTGAAGAAGAGGGTTGGGATGCACCCAAGATGGAAATCTTGGGCTTTGGTGGTTGAGGTGGCTGGACAAAAGGGTAAGTTCAAGGAATAGCAGCTTTTTCTTTTGCCTTATCCTTTTGTGACCTAGTGGTTATGTGGATGGTATTAATTTCAAAGAGAGGAGGTGAAGGAAATGGAGGGGTCATAGTTTGTTGATGAGATGTCAATGTCAATGAAGAGGTTTGAGGGATACAGGAAGGTGTTGGAGGTCTGTCATTAGTGTCCTCAAGAAGAAGAGTATCTTTCTCCATGTATTGGTGAATGACCACTTTGAGGGCATAGCAATCCTCGGTATCATGTTCTGGCGTATGATGATATAGGCAAATCTTAGTATCGTCGAACCAGGAAGGTTTTGACTTGAGGGGTTGGAATGGCTTGATAGGCAAAAGGGTTATGCTAGAGGTCTACAAAAGTTGGCACAATATCAAAGTGTATGAGCCCACTAAAGGGTCTGTGCTTGTTGATGTGTGAGATGCTGGTGACTTTTGCTTGGGAGGTGTTGAAGGAGGCTTCTGTACCACCTTTTGGGTTGGTGGTGTGGCCACATGTGAAGATGACACTTTCTTGGTGAGAGGTGCCAAATTTTTTAGAGAGGGTAGGCTTGTGGTAGGCAAACGAAGTAGTGGAGGTAACTTATTTTGGTTAGGGGTTAGATTAGGGAGCACTCTTATTAGGGTAGAAGGATGAGGGCCCAAAATGGAGGGCAATGGTGACGGTGGAGGAGGGGTTCACTGCCGTGGCTTAGTAGTCTTTTTTGGTTTGGTTTGAGGACTGCTATTAGGTGAGGCAAGGTTCAAGTCTACCTTCACTTGCGGGTGAGTGAGGTTAGTGACGGGGTGAACACTGAGTGACTTGATGGGTTTTGATATGGTGGATGAGGTTTTATGTTCTGATATGAATGGTTGAGGTTTTAAAGGTTTAGAAGTGGAAGTGTGATCTATGTCAGAGACTTTAGGGGATTTTGTCACAAGAGAGTCAGTGGCATGAGATGAGACAGGGTGGGTAGGATGAGGAGCTTTGAGTCACTCCCATAATGCCTGATGTTCCACTTTCCTCAATTGGAGAAGTCCTTGTTTCTCTACTAATCAAGAGAATGGTTGGGAAGATGTAGGTTGAGGCTTTGGTCCTTCAAAAAATGTGGATGGTTGCAAGGCTGAAAATGTGTTAGGTGTGGCAATCTCAGATCCAAGGTGTGGGGGAGTTATAACTAGATTGTCATTGGTTAAAGAAGATGGAGAGATAGGTTCTTCTCTTAGTGGAGAATGAACTAGAGAATGTGGCTCCTCAAGAGGGCAGAGGGCAGGGATGATTGTGCCTTCTACATGGGGTTGAGGAGTAGGAAGGGTAGGGTCCTCCATTGGTAGGAGGAATGATGAAGGTGAGACTGGTGGTGCTGGTATGGTCAAGGTGTCCTCCAATATAAGGGAAGTTGATAGAGAACTAACAAGAGAAGAGGGTTCATCCACGTGTGATGGACTAATGGGTGGACTAACCTCTTGAGACTATGAGAGAGGTTGGTCAGATATAAGAGGTGAGACCATTGACTGTACGTCTATTATGTTCCTGGGAGTCATTAGTCATGGTCTGCACATTGTTTTGGCTAGGAGGGTGATTGGGAAAGGGTTGTCTGAAGATGTCTATGCTTTGATTGGGTGGCACATTTGGGTTGTCTAAGACAAGGTCACCTTTATCAAGCATGTCCTGAATGATGTTCTTGAGAGTCTTACAGTTGCCCATGTCATGGCCTTTAACATGGTGGTAATTGCAGAAGTCATTCTCCCTATACCACGTAGGGATAGTGCATGAGGGATTGAATTGAGGAGGTAGTCAAATTTGGGGGAGATTGAGGACTTCCTGTTTAACAAGTTTATCCAACACAGATGCGTATGATTCTCTTAGTGGAGTATACTGACGCTGCACATATCTTTTTTGGAATTGTTTGGTAATGTAGTCTGATGTGGAATGTTGAGATTGGTTATTTGTTGAAGAAGATGATCTAAGGACTACAACATTTGTTGATGCCTTAGATTTGGAATTAAAAGAATAAGGTTTAGAGGAAGATTCATTGGACTTGGAGTTGGGGTTTTTACTTTGTAACTTGACTTTGTTTTCCTCGATGACACGTAGTTCAAGTTTCTTGGCCATCGTGAAAGCCTCGTAAAAGGTGTGGAATGTCTGGACCCGCAAGGTAGAAGAGATGTGCTTGGCACATGATCTTGAAAAGAGATCAATGAGCTCAGATTAAGGTAGGGAAAAGGAGAGTTGATTGATCAGGGCTTTCTAGTGAGTGACAAAATTGGCTATGGATTAATCCTCAAACTACCAGATAAAATATAGATCTGTGATTGAGACCTTTTTGGTGATATTGATGGAAAAGTGGTGGAGGAAGAGTTGGGCTAGCTAGGTCAATGTGAAAAGAGAATGGCTGGTGAGAGAGCTGTACTAGTTGAGAGTAGCACCAACAAGTGACATGGGGAACGTGCATAACAATAATGCATCATCATGCACTATGAGATAACAAGCATGTCTGAATGCTCATCGATGTTGTTGCGGGTCTTCCTTACTCTAGAAATGAGTAAACTTAGGAAGTTCCCATTGACTGGGATATGGCTAGATTGGGATGGAGGGATGAATGGGTTCATTGCAAATTTTCTCATACGAGAGAGCATTTCGTGAACCAGAAATAGAGGTCTCGAGACTAGACATTTTCTCCTTCAGCATTTTGATTATATTAGCTGACGGATTGATGGGTGGAGCACCCCCTAGGTTATAGGGCATTTGAAAGGTATTGAGAGGAGTGTATGATGTGGTTGGTTGCGCTTGTCTAGGTGTAACATATGGGTAGCTAGTTATTGGGGCAGATGTTAAAGCCAAGGGCACTTGTGTTATGGGGTTGGTGGGCACAAATTGGATAGGGGCTGTCAAAGGTATTTGAGGAGTGGCCACACTTGTTGAAGGGTAGGTAATTACTCTTGTGTTGATAGGTGCAAGAGTAGGGGGATAGAGACCACTAGGTTTTGGAAGGGTGTAGAATTTGGTTGAGTAGTTTGAGGTTGAGGGGGCGTTGAAACCCCCATGGAGGAAGGTCTAAAAGGAGAGGCTAAATTTTGAAGATAGGACACGGTCGAGTTATTAGTCGAGGTGTTGGCTTAATTGTCTATAGGTTGAATTGTGGATGTTGTTGATATGGCTGTTGTCTCAAGTAAGGAGGTTGGCATCCCATAAATTAGGTTACCTAAAGAGTCTCACATTTGGCTTCTCACGAGATAATGTTAAAGGACCTTGACATTGAGGTCAAGGAACCTTTCAAAGTCTTGGTCCCCCTCAATGATAGTGGGAGGCTAAGTCAGGGTCAGTTGGGTAGGAGTTCATTTAGTTTTTGAATGATACTCCATTAGAGGACTGGTTATGGATGGTGAAGGTGGAAGTGGTTGTTTCCTTGCATGGTCAAGAAGAGCCTTGAGTTTGATTGCATGTCAAAACCATTCAAGGCAAGAAAGGTTCAGGTTTCAAAAACTATGTTTTTTAGTCTCAAAAAACTAGAATGGGTGTTAGACAGCAAGAAAGTTGGATTTTAAGCTTGTTTTTTTGGGAAAAAAGTTTTGGACAGTGACCGATGTCGGTTGAAAAATTGATGTTGTTGGAATAGACTACCAATGTCGGTCAGATGACTGATGCCGGCAAAGAAAAGTTATTGATGTTGGTGGTAAAACTGATGCCGATTACTGTATTTTCTAGAAACTCAAAGAATTTGAAAGTTTTTGGAAAAGAGGAAGAAAATATCCTCACTAGCTCAAAAAACCAGATGGGAACAGAAAAATAGATGAAGACAGTTAGATCCTAAGCATTAAATCCTAAGAATAAACTTTTAGAATCTTGTTGGCTTATGCCTTAGAGTGTGTTGGGGAGGTTGGCTTGTAGAACGGGTACTAGAAGAGGTAGTCTAAAGATGGTTTTAGGTCAATTTCAATGCTCAAGAGTCTGTGTTAGGTTCTGTGCGTGGCCTAGTGCTAGGAGCTTGCTCCCCTCACTTCACAAACCCAGAGCTGAGCTGGGCCGCTTAGCCAAAATATACTTCCACTAGAGATTATCCTCTGCTAGAGAACAAAGTGGGCTTTCCCCTTGGTAGTGAAGTCCAAGTGGGATTGCCGAGATGGGTAAGGTATCTGCTGGGTGATGAAATCCCTATCGGGCCTTGTCTCAGGTAAGTTTTGATGTTTGACTTGTGCAAGTGATTTGGTTGTGTAACATAAGTGATCTACGATTAATTCATGATGTAGTTTTTAATTACTAGATGTGAGAGCTAAAAATGCAAGCAAGCAGAAATGAAATGCAATGTATTTTAAGCCCAAAATGAAATGTGAGTTTAGATGAAAACAAGTTGAGAAAGGGTTATAGAGTATGACTTTTGACTGGTCTAAGATGCAAGAAAAGAAAGAACAAGAATGGTTCTTTTTAATTTTTGCTAATAGTGTCTTTTGGAAGAGATAGAAGAAAGAGGTGAAAAGGAGAAACCTAATGCACCTATATGAAAAGAAATGAAATAGAACCCAAGGAAGACCCTAGGGTCCCACCGGGCATCCTAGAATGTTTCTATACGAGTTTTCATTTTCACATTCAAAAAGGAAATGAGAAACTAAGAGAAGTGGTCAAGGGCTTGTACGTACTCAAATATAATCTTGCACCAAATTCATATGATAGAAGGAACTCCTCTTTGGTTGTGGAGGATGACACCTGTAGCAAAAAGAGACTCAAACATGAAAATGGTTAGATGGCTAGAAAGTGGACAGCCAAGCAAAAGCTTGGTCCTCAAAGTGCAAAAGACTTCTCGGGGGATGATAGTCCACTGATAAAAAGGTAGAATATTGACAAAAATAGAAATGATAAAAATAGAAAATAAAGAAATGAAAGCAAATGCATACCTATTTGCAGCAATCTGCTTTACACAGTCACCGATGTCGTTGGTCCTGCCAGCATCAGTCAAGGAAGGTTGCCAATGTCAGTTAGTATGCCAATGTCAATAGGGGCAATGGTCAAGGTCAGTTGGGGTAATGGCCTGGGACAAGTTTTAGGGCTGGTTTCAGGGCAGTCTGGTCAATAGAATGGTCTATAGAATGATTTATGGTAGTTTGAGAGTTTGTGTAGGGTGGTAAGACAGTAGATAAAATCTTTAGGAAGGACTAAGGCAGAGGATATGTTGTTAGAAAAAGGGGTAAGGGGTAGGAAAAAGGCCTATCAGCCTTTCCAGGAAGTAGTTTAGTCAAGTCGATAAGAATGGTCTTGGGAGGGTCTGTAGGTTTTTGATAGTTTGTGCTGAGTTGATTGGACAGAGAGTATTGTCTAAAGAGAGACTAAATGGGTGTCAGAGGCAAAAAAGGGGGATAAGGGTGAGAGAAGGCTTTTCAGCCTCTTTGGGAAGAACAAGCAAGGTTGTGTCAAGGATGCTTGGAATGGATAGTAGACAGAATACTAATATATTTAATATGACACTGAAATGAAAACAATACAAATACTTAGTTGTGGCACGAGTTGGCAGAGGTGCAGGAGTTGTGTGTCTAGTGTGGTTGGTGATGGAGATATCATGCAATCTTCAAACCTATATGGAATGACTGGTGCTAGTTCTCCAAGCTTGGAAAATGCTGTCAAGAATGTTGATACCTGCAAGAAAACAAGAAGCAAGAAGGCTAGAAAGTAAGAGCATGAGAGTTTTATTTCATGGGAAGAGGATCTGAGATTCGTGATTAGCCATCTACTGATTAGCGATTCGTGATTAGCCCCAGTGAGAAGTTAGAATTTGGTTTAAGTAAACCGACGTCGATGATCCCACCAGTGTCGACCCATAGTTGATCGATGTCGGTGGGTGGAGAACGAGTAAAAGGGCCATCAAGCCTGTTCTCCATCTGCCAAGTGCATAATCCATTGGAGAATTATTGAAGGTTGGGCTAAATATGCACGAGAGTTGGTTAGGCAGTTGGAATGGAGTAAGAATAGGTCTTGGGTGAGTCATGGGGTGGGAAATAGTCCAAGGCAAGGTGTCAGACGAGGTGTTATAGGTGATGTGTCAAAAGGGGGTTATTAATTCAAAATAAGTTATTATTTTAAATTAGTAAGTGTATGGGTTAGGAATGGACCAAGGGGGAGGATGACCAAGGGTTAGCCATGATTCTGGTGTCTACAATTTTAACTTGTGCATTGCAAATTAAAAAACTAAGTCATAAAACCATCAAGAGAAAGCCTAAGGAAAATATGATAAATAATGTGAGAATTAAATAAATCTTTTACATTCTAACTTAAAACATTCACATATACAAATATTTTCAAGTGAATAAGACACTACATTTAATTAATCAATATATTGAGGTAAATATCATGAATTTAAATTAGAATCTAAAGTCATAAAAAATACCCACTATTAATATATTTCTTTCATTAAACAACCTTTTCTTGTTGTTGAAAGCTTTGATTTTCAATAGGATCATCAAATTTAAGATAGTGATAATTGTCATGTTGTAATTTTTCATTGGTTTAGAGACCCAGCCTTGATGTTATGTTGATAGGTATATGCCTATCAAATTTATGCTAGGGTATCTTATTATGTCATTGGGTCTAATTATATGGCCCTCAATCATCAATATGGCCTCTAATTCACAATATCATGCCATGTGGTATCATCCTAGACTTTTGGGTTCTATAGGATGGAACATGATTGTGGCACATGGAAAGATCATGGGGTCTTTGGTTTACCACTATGGTTAGGCTCACCTCTAATCCCTAGCCTCCCATAATCATTTCACATAGAATGATTTTAGGCATTCAAGCCTTGAAGATATCTATGTCTATCAACATTTCTCTATGTTTGGGCTCCCAAGATCATGCCACATGGAATGATCTTGGGCCTTAGAGAGAGGTCAATATTTAGCCTTCCTTCATTACATACTAATATAATCCATCAATATAAATATCAAATAGTGATTAGGTAGTCATTGGCTATTTATACTTGGTCAATTGGATAGATCAAGCCTAGGCTCTCATGATCGTGACACCTGTCATGAACTCAGACAATAAAAAAAATTAGACTTAGCCATTTTTTAAAATGGGCTATGATCATAGGGAAAACATGATACCCCCATTTGTCTAATCCTTGAGCCCTAAGATAAAATTTTGAACCTGTAATATTTCCCATGAAACGACTAAGTATATATAAAAAGGATTGAAAATGATGTTTCAAATAAGGGAAAAAAAAGCCAAAAATGGTGAAGGATATTCAATTCATAATGATATGAACACTCAAAAACTATTATTTTCACTTAAATGAGATACCTCAACCTCTAATATAATTTCTAAAAGATCCAAATATTTTTATATAAAAGCCTAAATTTTACGAAATAAAATTCCTTGAAAGGGGTCCTTTAGACTTAGAACTTTGAAAATTATAAGAAAAGCCCACAATATTGAAAAATAACTAAGTTGGAAAGATACATTGTATGAATATGCTAGTAATTTGTCATAAAATAAGCATTTATGGACCAAATTGTAAAGGGGGATGTAAAAGTGAGATTATTTTCCTAAGTCTAAGTTAAATACTTGTAAAGGATTATTCAAAAGGACTATACTTTGTAGACTCAATAGAATTAAAATATTTAAAACAATTAAGATCTAGATGTGTTTTATTTAACAAACAACTATGATTATTATTTATTAAGAGGACTTAGTCAACAATAAATAAGCATAAATTATACGCTCGCACTTAAAAACTCAAAAACTAGAAAATGGTAACATAAAATGATAAACCACCAAAAGTCCTCCAAGGAACAAAGATTAGATTCCTGAGAAAAACAAGGTTTCATGATTTCACTAATGAAATTAGTTCATGTTGATGTAGGAAAAAATAAATCGTGACTCTATTAGAAAATACTCCTAGGTATTTTAAGAATATAGAATATTAATCTTTGTACCCAAATAATGTTAGAGTGGATGTGTTCACACTGGGCAGTAATTTGGGTTTTTACTAAACCAGTTTTGTTTCTAGATATGTTCACACTCACTTACGAGTTAAGCTTATTTTTTGGAGTTTGTACTTCATTTGTTGTGAGAAATATTTACATGAACCAGTTCTAGTTTTGAAAAATATTTCACTCCACCTATTTTATCTTGTGAAAAAAACTATTTGTTACATGTAACAAACCTTCCTTTCCTATTTATGAGGCACTCCTTATGCTTCTCCTAGATTGATGGTGGAGATACAAAACTACAAATGTTTTTGTTTTGTCATTGAGACAATAATAGAGACTTCAATTTTGTATGCATATTATTTGTCTAATGATGCTATGGCTATAGTAATGGTATGAATCAATTATCCTATGGGTTTCATCAATGCATATTTCATTCTATGATGGTATCAAAGCTCACTTCATGAAGCTATTACTTAGCCTAGATTTTAAATCATAACTCATAGCATAAACTCATGTTTAGTTGTCATATTTTTGGATTCATTTAAAATTTAATTTTACATTGCATAATTTATACATTAGGTTATATATTAATATTTTTTAGGGTTTTGTATTTGATTTACCCTTGTATTATTTTGTTACAGCTCAACCCACTTCACAACAGTCTTTAAGAATCAGTGTCAACCATCCAAGGTAAAGAAATCAATATCAACTACTTCATTCAAATATTCAATGCCTTAGTAGGCATCCCAATAAATATCTTCACACCAATCCCACATACTCTAATCTGAGTTACTAAAAGTGTATGCATGTCTCTCCCCAACTTTAATGTAATAAAATTGAGAACCAAGGCATAGTGCTTATACAGGTGTGTATCCTATACAAATTGTTTTTTGAAAAGATTAAATATAATCAAGTCAACATAATAATCCATGTTGAGAAATGGCTATAGGAGGTGGATCTGATACCATGTGCATTGTATTTTTGAACCATATTTTGGACTCACAAGACACATTTTAGTGGGAACTGATTTATTTTATAGAGGCTCTCTTTTGTTCACATTTGGATATTTTGGTTTTTTTTATGACTTTAGGTATGGACACATGTTTGTTATAACCCCTTAGTTATTTGAAATATAAAACATGGAAAACCAAAATAAAAATGCACTTGAAAATGAAGGGATTGTGGAGAGTTATTATTGATGAATTTTCCATATTTATAGATGAGGATGATAATGTGTGGCGTGTATCCTTGAAAAATGATGCACTTCTATTTAATCGCCTCCATGTATTTGAAAGTTTTTAAACTCATATTGAGCATGCCACATCACCTAAAGGAGCTTGGGACATTATTTTAGCATTGATTGATGAGGTAACTTCACCTCCATGTGTTCCTCTTCATTCACCTTCCTCTTGTAATGAGGATTTATCTATTGGTGACAATTTTTATCCATAATCTTCTCTGATTTATGTAGGTGTGATTATTGACATTGATTTACATGAGGACTCTTTGGCATCTTCATCACTTCCTATTAGTTATTGTCTTTTTTCCATTATTAGTTTAGACACATTTTTTTAGGATGAGACACTTATACTAGCTCTTCCTACTGCTCATGGTATAGTTTTGATTATTGGTGGTCACTTGGATGAGGTAACTTCACCTCCTCCTTATTGATGTACATTATGATACAATGGTTGTTGATCTTATATTTTATTTTGGCATGACTATTGACAGTACCCTACTAATCCCTAAGTAATCCATTAATCCTACAGCCTCTTTCCTAGCACTTCAATAAGAAAACATGAAACTCATGATACAAAACTCTATTTTGAGTTCCCTAATTCATGTAAATGACACCCTCATTTGTTATTTTAGAAGACACTTTTAAAACATAAATCTAATACCCCATCATGTTGTGTTACTAAATATGTATGCATCCACTTGATGTACTTTTATAATGTGATCTACTAGATTTTTATCAACCCATTGTTAATGTTGCTCTTATTATTGTAGATGATACTATTATGCCTAATTTTTTTACACAATATGCACATCCCACTCCAGTTCCACCTACACATATGCTTGCTTATTTTGAGAAACATACCACTAGATTTGGCTCACACATTCTTCATTCCATGTGTCACACTACCAAACTTGTGATTGAGAAATATATACTGAGCATTTCTCACACTATCCATCCTATTACATGGTTTTCTTAGCATGGCATTGGTTATGATGTAGGTGTTTCATGTTCATTGCGATATTTTGATATATCTTCATATTTTTTTCACTCCACTCTTCATGAGGATATTGAGCTACATATGGGCTCTCCTGTACCTTCACTTAGGATTGAGAAAACTAAAATTATAGTGGTCAGACATGATCTAGCTGACACTTCTTTAGATGTTACCTCACATTCTTCTACTAAGGATTTTTCACCCATTCATTTGCAGGCAACTTCATCCATCATTTTTATTCATTTAAGGTGGATTTTTTTATCATTATTGGCAATGTCAACATAATTCTTTCAGAATAATATATAGGTGAGGTTCCCTCACAATCCAAATTCTTTGAATGTACATTATTCCACCTAATTTTTGATGTTCCTTGGTTATTTGAGATCTTTGTAAGGCATATGTGCATTTTGGAGCCTACATATCTCATTCGACAAAAGTTATCTACTCCACATTGATTGTATTATGGTTGTGTCACTTGGGGTATTATTTTTGTATGGGACATTTATTTGTAGTCACACTGAGAGTCATGCATCTTTTCATTCATGTTTGTATGCTCCATATTCATCACTTCACTCTTTATTTGTTTATTATCTCATTACCACTAGGGACATATTATTGAGATATTTGTATCTATAAATTTTATATTGAAAATCTCCTTTAGATTTTTTATGGAGTTTAATTCCCCTTTAAAGAGTAGTGAGTCTAGTGTAGCCCAGTGTTGGAATTTTAGTGTTTTGTAGTGGGATTGGCCCGCTAATATAGATATGTTTTTTGAGTCACTACACCCACTTTATCATTATGTGGGGGGTATGCACATACTACTTTAGGTATTGTGCTTCTTATTAGCCTTTGGTGTACCACATTTTCTTTTGGAGGTGGGTGATTGAGTGCATCTTTATTTTATGGTATTCATTCCATCGAGTGTACCTACTATAGGTTTATGTTGAGATTTTTTGAGTCATGCTTCTTGGGATGCCTTACAACTTATGTTTTATTCTTCACTCTCACTATGGTTTTACTAGTTTTTGGGTACATTGCAATGATACATTTCATCCATGGTAACTATTTTTTATTAGTTTGTGATTAGTGTTTTTTAAAAAGTGAGCCTCTTATAGAGTACCAATTACTATTTGACTTAGTATTTATAGTGACTCAACATCTATGTATTTTGGTTAGATGGATTGGTTACCATAGGGACACTTTGTATTTCACTATAATTTATACATGGGTACCTGATCAGGCCTAGTTACCAAAACCCATTAGTCTCTTTGATTTATATTTTATCACTCCTTATTATTCACTTAAGGGAGGGTATTGGAGTGGATGTGTTCACACATGATAGTATATTTGGATTTTACCAAATCGATTTTATTTATATCTAAGTTTACACTCACTAAGGAGTTGAAATTATTTATTGAGAGTTTGTTATTTGGTTTTTTGTGAGAAATGTTTGCATGAACTAATTCTAGTGATGAAAAATATTTCATTCCACTTATTATTATCTTGTGTAAAAAATTATTTGTTGCACATAACAACCCTTCTTTGCATATTTATTAGGCACTCCTTATGTTTCTCCTAGACTGATGGTGGAGAGAGAAAGTTATGGACGTTTGTATTTTATCATTGAGATAATAATAGAGACTTTGATTCTTTATTAATGTATTTGTTAATGATTCTATGATCATAGTCATGGTATGTAGGATTGATCCTATGGGTTTCATGAATGCATATTGCTTTCCATAAAATAATAAGTATTAGTTGTAGACAATCACTCAAAAAAAATAGAAAGAAAAGGCATGAAAATACAATATAACATGTGACATACTAATAAATTTGTGATAAAGTGACTAATTTAGTTACAATTCTACATTCAAACACAATCAACCAAGTTTTTCAACAAATCAAAACTTTTAAGGAAGAAAGATATTGTAATTTGTCATGTGGTGAATGGAATGAGCATTACTCTATTTCTAGATAGGCATATATAGACCTAATAGAGATACATATGTTCCCATTAAAATCCTTACTCAACTATTGACCAAGATATAAATCCTATGGTGTATTTGTCCACATCACCTTTTTGAGTAAAAATCATAATATTGCATTTATTTTCAATTTTTTTTTTTCGAAAAATGTTTTTAGTTTTGTCCATTAAGGGTTAAGAACTAAACCATAGGTAAAAGGAGACTCATAAATTTCATAAAAATGTAAGAATATTTTATACTCATCAATTCAAATTTATTTATGTTAAACAAATTTTATGGCTTTAAGACAAGGAAATAATGTTTCTAAATTCACATGTTCCATTTGGAATCAAGGGAGTTTAGAATTTTGAAAATGCATGGAAATAATAGTAGATCATGTAAACATTTAGTCACTACTAGAGTTCCATTAATTTTACCTACATTATAAGTCTTAATTCATCATTCATTAATTAACACAAGGACTCTCAAGTCAAAATAAATGGTTTGGGCCAAGTAGGGCACCCAATGGGCTAAACCGTCAAGGAGAATACAAAATAAACAAAAAATAGCAAACAAAAAATAGGTGATGAAAAAATAAATTATTTATAGGAAAAACCAAGCTAATTTAATCATATAAATAGTGCTTAATTAATCATCCATTAACACATAATGAAACATCCTCACCAGTTATACACCTTAGGCAGAAGGCATTCTTGCTCAGGATTTCATAGATTTACTAGGGACCTAGCCATAAGGAATCAATTTTTTCATGTTATCCCTTTTATTCATGAGACTTGTCCCAAAAAAGGACCATATTAGAGATGCATATAGTTTTATTTTTAGATAATTTATTGAAGCATCATTTGATGACTTCTTGATGTTTGCTAAACTATACCAAAGTAACATTAATTTTTTATTCAATTTGAATAATATTCAAGAGGCAAGCTTATATTCTATCATTGGTTTATAAGTAATAATTCATTAATTGTAAGGTGGGGAATTTTAGTTACACCAAGAAGATGAGAACTTGATCATATACTAGATGGTATGATAAAGTACCTAGAGTAGATTTTATCCTAGTCTTATCAGACCATAATGCAAATTTTAACATGTGTGAATCCATGGCATTTTTTCCCAAAATTATCTTAATGACATCAAATAAATTCCTATTTGTGTAATTTACAACCCCATTACCTTATGGATAATAATTGGAATTGTACTTAAGTATTAATGAATTTTAATGAAGAGAAAGCAGGGCTATTGTCACATGCCAAAATAAATGGCATGCTAAACTTGATGATAATATTTTGTTTGAGGAAGCTAATTACTATGTTAATTGTGAAATTTTTGAAACCCTAGGATTTGTCCTAGCATGTACAATGATCAGTCACTATGAGAATGAATTTGTGTCTAGCATAATAATTTGCATTAATGGCTCCCACAAAGTTTAATCCCTATTTGGAAAATGGTCTAATCTCAGTAATAGGTTATAAGGGCATGGCAAGATTGCATTCTTTGTGTCCTATAACTTGGAAAGATTGGTAGCTCCTGACATGGGCATGAGATTATTTAAATACATGAGTCCAATAATATCCTACCTTTAGTATTTGTTTAGCTTTAATAATTCATGAACTATGTCCACTTCCATACTTCCCATTGAAATTTCAAAGAATTTTAGGCACTTAGTATTTATTCAAGCATCTCAAATACATACCTTCATGTTATTTCTATGTATCATGATTGATTTAATCATGGATTTATTTATCTTCAAGTGTGTTTCTCTCCTTTATGAAGAATTCATGTGGCTTGGACACTCATTGTTTAGTAAATAAAAGGCAATGTCTTGGTACCAATCATCTATTAAAATATTCTACATTGAGTGCTACTAGAAAATGAATTAGGGGTTCACTTCATCCAT
This sequence comes from Torreya grandis, assembly GCA_037957365.1. Lineage (NCBI taxonomy): Eukaryota > Viridiplantae > Streptophyta > Pinopsida > Cupressales > Taxaceae > Torreya > Torreya grandis. The sequence goes on from JARHVA010003176.1 coordinate 439,716, forward strand.
GGATTTAACAAGTCGTTAACCTCTAAATATTTTCATAGGTTAGAGTTATAGGTTAAATAATTTTAAAATTTTCATCTATTTTCCACCTCTTTCACCTAATGTGTTCAACATTAGCATAGCTTTCACAAATAGATCAAGAACTACAACAAATGCCTTATTACATAGAATGTATTGTCTAAACTTTTTAACTACTTCGATAAAATTAAAGGCTTGTTTATAAATAATTTAATATCTACGTTAAGAATCATAGGCCTCTTGTATTCCTCTTCTTTCTTCTACATTAAAACAACTACACTCGAATGTTTTGAGGTAAAATATTGGATATATAAGGGTTGTGTTCCATATGAACTAATAAGTATCAATGCATTTATAATTATAGCCATGACCTGATCAAAATATTATTGTGTCTAAATTATCCAATTTATCTTTGTGTTGTTCAGCATAGTATTGATTTTTCTAACTATCTATGTAAAACCTAAAATAAACTTCATCATGAAATTAGTTTTACCAATGAAATATTTTAATCCCTTCCTTCTAATAGGTAGTGGGATATTTAAAATTACTTCTACTCTATTTGGGTCAATGGATATTACCTTATTCAAAAATAATATGACCTAGTAGCTTTCCCTTAGTCACCACAAAGATATATTTCTTAGGATTCAATCAAATTCCATGGTCTTTACACTTTTATAATACCATCCCCAAATATTTGATGTGTTCTTCTCTATTTTTTGAAAATATAGATAGATCATCCATGTATATGACTATGCATTTTTTTATTATATATTTTTAAGCAATGTCCATGGATATTTGGAAGGTGGCACTTGCATTGATTAGTTTGAATGGAATTATTTTATATGTGAATATTCCTAACATTATTGATAATTTTTCCTTGATTTTATCCTCATTATTGACCACTACCTAGTTATAACCTAAATACCCATCAAGGAATGACATCATTTGAAAATAATTACTATTTACAAAAATTCATCTAGTGAAGGTAATGGGTATTTTTCCTTTTCTAAGGCCTTGTTTAGGTTATGAAAGTAAACATAAAGGTGTATTTCTCTAATTTTGTTTTGACTGGGACCAAATTTTCCACCCATATAGAGTGTTTTACAGAGAAGATAATAATTTTTGAGATCAAATTTTGTAATTCTTTGAGGATTAATGGCTCTATTAATGGATTCACAAGAATATATCTTTTTCATAATGGCTTAACCCTAGGCTTGAGAGGGATAGTATGAATGAGAATGGAATTATCAAAAACATTCAAGTGCTCATAGCTCTATGTAATGACATCCTAAATTATTTAATGGCATGTGCAATACCTTAGTTTTCCTTTGACTACATGTCATGACTAAAATCACATTTTTTAAATCATTGGCATTGTCTAGATTACAACACTCATGAAACATACCTTTTGTCTGAGTTGATCTATCTTGTTGCCCTTGATAATGCATATTAAATAGTAACTCTAATGAGATAATTACCTTTGGTATAATATTTTTTTTCATTTTTATAATCCCCTCTTGATCTAGTATACACTCTTCTTAGTTTTCTTCATCTATAATTTTATTTTTAAACACCTTTGTATTGGTGATAAAGTCAAAAATGTGTTGATCATCATTAAACAATTGTAAGTTCTTAATTTTATTGGAATTGAGGGAGTGGATACCAAATCCATAGAGAATCTCCTCAGTTTAGAGTTAAAAACATGTTCCAAGTTACTTGTAGTTGTTTATAATGCATCTACAATGTATTTTTTTCTATCTTACAAAGATTGTATATCAATTGCATCAAAGTCCTCTATCAATTTCCATACTTGGCTGAAGTACCTAAATAAACATTTATCATTTCAAATATATTGGATTATTACTTTATTAAAATCTAATTATGAATCACTAATCACCTTGAGGTTATTAACATTCTTTTTCTATAAAAAAATTGAGTCCATGAACTAACATTTCATATTCAGCCACATTGTTTGTGCAAGAAAATTGTAGGTGAAAGGCATCCAAATATGATACTCCTCATGAATTGATGAGTTCAAACCTTCCACCACACCCACTCTTAGATTTAAAGCCATCAAAATTCAAGGTCCATAAGTGATCTTTAGTTGTGTACTTTTGATTCTGGTAAGTGATATAATAATATTGGCCTCTTTTATTATTTATTCGGCACCTAGTGGGCATAACCTTTGTTAATTAGTTAACAAAAACCTTATAGATAGGTATTAAATGGTATAATTAGGTATAAGGATGTCCAAAATAGATTTAAAGTCCTTTATTCTCACTTAGATAAGCATGTTTCATGCCCTCACATACTATGGTAACACCATCAAATGAAGGTATTTTAGGTGCATAGAGGATACCCTCCTCATATATATGATATAACTCCTCCAATTTTGATTTATCTTGCACATATATCATGTTAATGGAGAATATTTCATAAAATTCTACTTCCTTTTCTAATTTATACATCCCAAGTTCTAACTCTTCATATAAAACTTCATTGGTCCTATTGTATTCTTTGATCATGTGGGTCATCTTTGGTTCTCTCTCAACTCTAATTTGGTTTTGGATAACTCTCCATAGGAGCCACATATGTGAGAAGTAAGTTACCATATAACCATTAAGCACTTTAGACCAATCTCTTATTAATAGCATGTCATATGAATCTAGTGTGTTCACCACTTAGATGTCGATAAACTATTGAATTCTTGGATTGAATCTAATTTCATATGTACGTGGTTCAATTCACCCACCATTTTAACCTTTATATTTTTCAGTTGGAAAAAAATGTGTTTCATTTTTATTGAATGAGGCCTAATTGTTGAAAAATTACATATGGCATAACATTACTTGCACCACTTGAATTCATAAGATAATTATGCAAGTTTTTTACAAATAATATAAACTATAAGCATAAAATTTAGAGTTTTAGTTTTTTATTTGTAAATGGAAACATGTACATGAATAGTCTTAGCATGTTATTTCCCTCTAGTAAGATATTTTTTTAATAATATATATTTTTATTATAAAATTTAAGTCATATATATTTATATTTACCTATGATCTCTTCAGATCCTCTTCAATGTTATACATAGGTCTTTTTTTTTCTTTGTTAGTATATTATCCTATGGAGGGGATATGTTGTTCCAAGATTGATAGGATGTCAAAGGCTACTTATGTGGGTGGTTTTTAAACCTATAAATCTAGGTTATGTTATCTAGTGTCAAGAATATATAAATGAATAAATATAATGGTGATAAAACATATCTATCATAGGATAATTATTTATGAAACATAGAAAATATACTAAATTTATTATGATAAGATATGTTAAAAATGGAAAGTATAAATATGATAGATATTGTAATGACAACGAAAATAATTAATTTGTTTATTATGATGATATTATGGATCTATACCTGGAATAGGTAAGAAACAAAATGAAAAATTATTATATATTAATCACCAAACTCTAGATTTAGTGCATCTATAAGTTCAAACACTTGTTTCATCCTTGGTCATTTATGTCAACACTAGTGTTTGGGTTAGATGCATATGTCATATATAGAATAATTTATAGATTATGATGTGACCACTAATACGTTTTTTTGTTTTTCTTCACCTTCACTCTAGTGCATTAAGATCTAGGACATGGATTGTTAATTCTTATCAAATATCAAAAGCATATTTCTTCCTCCTCATAGTGGCTATGTATAAAACTAGATTGGTGGGTTCACAGTGTCAAGCTATCCTAAAGACCCATATATCAATGAGTGCTACCTGCATAGCTAATACTCTAAATAGTTTTTTAGACTTATGTAGTTATCCATATGTGTTGGCCTATGTTTGAATCATGCAATATGTGGAAATAAAGTACACAAGTGAAAAAACTTTTAACTTGTCAAATCAGGATCTTGGTCTGCTCCTTCAATACTTTAGACATGTGTATATGTTTTTCTTATGATTGATATGAGAGTAGGATAAAATATGAAATGTTTATTTTATTAAGTGTTGGATTTAATGCTTTTGATAAGTTACCTTTGTTTATGCTAGGTGAAGAATGAATTATAGTTGATCTTATATTTATATCAATCCCTTATGAGGATTAATTCCCATTAAATAACTTAAGTGGACCATTAGAATATATTTCATTTATAAATTGGATGAATTTAAGGAATTGGACACTTACTATAGTGTAGGATAACTACATTGATGTAAATGTTTATCTTAGATGTAAGTGTCCAAGGAGTAGGAAAGTGGGTACAAGATTATAAATTATAGAGGAATAAGATAAATAGTTTCTAAGAATTTAAGAAAAGATAAAAGGCATGGGTCTTCATTATAATATTGATCAGACTAAGAGATAGTCTAAGGGTCACAAGACAGAATGGATGCAAGACTTACAAAAGTAGAAAAGGTATATAATTGAGAGGAATATATAAAGTATAAGTTTTCCAACTGTACAATATTGAGGTGTTAGATAATTAAAAAATAGTGTCTAAATTTCCCACTTTTTAATCTAGTAATGAAATTACTAGTTTAAAATAAAGGAATGCATACTTGGATGTCTATAGTGCACCTTATCTTTTTTTGATTCCAACTTGAGTGTTTTTTTGGTGACTTTAATACAAATAAGATCATGTTATAGTATATAATCAGTGCATATAATCTAAAATTTAAAGTATTAAAATTATTTTAATTTAAAGAGAACAAGGATTATGAGTATACCTATGTATTGATGCAACCATCTTGCCTTTTGGTAATTTATTTTTAAATATGTATCATTATGAATAAATTAAACTAAGATTATGAAAAATATAAATATTCAAATTTCATATTTATAAGTGGAGACACACACACACACACACACACACACACACACACACACACACAGAGAGAGAGAGAGAGAGAGAGAGAGAGAGAGAGAGAGAGAGAGAGAGAGAGAGAGAGAGAGAGAGAGAGAGAGAGAGAGAGAGAGAGAGAGAGGAGGGCACATGCCCCAAGCTTATAATGAAAGATGAATTACTACCTGGTAGTTGAGAATAACTCAATCATTCAAACAAATCATACTTATAACCTAGTGAGTGTGATTGATCCAATATAATTCAAAATATCAAACTATTGAGAATAGATGATACAGTAAATTATAACCTAAAATCTTAGTAAGATTGAGTTATTTAATCATCTCAACCATACCAAAAGGTGAACCAACTACTACTATAAATTGGCTCAATATAGTTTGTAAAAGTATTACATGGTGGGTGCTTACAGTCCCTAAAAGTGTTTAGACTATGAATTTTATTTAGATTTTAAAATATTAAGCATACATTACATGTAATATGTACCTTATATATGTCTCATGTTAAAACTGTGTATAATAATGTTACCAATGTATATATTTCTAACAAAAATGTGTATCTAAATCATATAACTATGAGTTTTGACCAATTTAGAAATTTAGAAATTTGAACAAGTATGGGTGACATGTTACCATAATATGCCTCCATTATATGTTTAAAGGTCTAAAAATTGGTATAAGTGCCAATGTGGAGGACCTATTTCCAAAACATGCCACCACTAAATCTAGGTATGTTAGATATTGAATAAATGTGGATAACATGTTTCCAAAACATGCCCTTAGTATATATCTAAAACTATGAATGTGTGTAATCCATGTCTCTATGACATGCCTCCCACTAAATCCAAATTTATAATCTATGGAAGATATACCTCTATGACATGCCCTAATGATATGTATCCCTTTGAAGTGAGGGAATAATAGGAATTGGTAGTTACCTCATCTCAAAAGGATAAGATAACCATATATGTATGAATAAAACATGTATTTCACTTAAAAGTGAGATAAAATGGAATGAGGAATAAAATATAATAATAATAATAATAATAATAATAATAATAATAATAATAATAATAATAATAATAATAATAATAATTTATTGATTTGAATGATTTGGTTTTACTTGCCAATGTTGATATGTTCATCCTTATTAGTATTAATACAAATAGAAAGGTTAATGGGTTGATTTGATCAAAGAGGGTGGGAGGATTTCACAAAGTGAAAAAAGCAAATTTTATGCAACATCATTTCTTGTAATATCCAATGAACTTATTTTTATTGTAGCATGTAATGCTATGAATCATGATATAAAACACTGGGATGACCTTGGTGTAATGTGAATAAGGACTAACTCTTGATCCAATAAAAAATAGAAAATAATGAACCAATGATAAAAATCATGATGATAATGTTGACATATAAATAATGTTGGACTCAATTTAAATGCACAAATAATCACCCAATTAGCATATATAGACTAATTTAAGGCACAAAAATGAAAGCAAATAAACAAGAAACTAATAAATAAATAAATAAATAAATAAAAAGAAGCTCAAAAATAAAAGAAATAGAAAGCATCATGTCATCACCCAAGTCAATACTTATGTTTAAAGCCTTAATGAAATGATAAATATATGGTGGTACCAAGCAAGGCATTAGGCAAGGGAAAGACATGCAAGGATAATATATCTTAATATATGTTACATGCTTTGATTTATCCCAACAAAGTGAAAGTTACGAGCTTGGCCTACAAGTGCAAATTAGAAAATGCCCTTAAGCTAGGATACATGAAAAGGGAATGTCAAACATCTAATGGAATGAAATTTATTGTAACCAATAATGTATTTTTCCCTAGTACGGTAGATCAAGGATGGTTGACTAGGTTTATATAAGACAAATGCTTTTAGATTTAGGGGATTTATATCTCTCTAGGATATTGTAAGCTAATTTTCTAATTTTTAGGTTTTTGAATTTTATTAAATTTTTTTGGAATTTTTGTAGCATCTTAATTCATTAAATATTGAAAAGACACTACTTGTAATACTACAAGAGTGTTGTCTTAGGTTATTTATAAAATAGCAAGAGTATTCAAATTTAAATTAATAGTAAAACAAAGAGATCATGGCTTAATGATTCTCTCAAAATGATAAGAGATTTGAAACTTAAATTTATCATAAAATAGTGAGTGTGGCAAAGTTGTGATTTATCTAATCTCAAATTAAATATATTTCTATGTACATAGTCTCGAATGAGACCTCAAGTCACTATAGTTCCTCCTTACAATGGAAGAATCTGACCAAGTAACAACAAGTTCATGAGTAGGTAGATGATAATAAATATAATAGTTATTTAGCCATGTGTATAAAATGGGGTTGTTCCTAATTTTACCAAAGGCAATTATTATTGAGGTAATAATGGCACAGTTTAGTGATACTAATTTCCCCAAAGGAAGTTATAATAAGTAGCACCAGGAATGAGATAGAATATGACAATAATGATGGATGAAATTTCTAAACCACTATCACAATTCCCCAATATACTCCCTCTTTTTTTTAATATTTAATCAACTACTAAATCTTCATTTGAATACCCTCACTAAAGGTGCCCAAAGTAAAAATGGGTCAAAACCAATGTCAAATAGGGTGGGGATTGGGAGGGTAAAAAACATCAATGAATTAGAAAGGTATGGAAGGGATGGTACATGGTATGGTACTAGGAAGGTGAGATTACAATATGACATAAATTATTCCTATAGATAATACCTTGGGTTTCTCAAACAAAATAATGCTTGAGATGTATTTTTTTCATCATTTTATCAAGCTCATATTATGTTATGACAATTGGATATAATGGTAATAGGGTTGATTAGTGACAAGGTAAAGTAAATGGTAGGGTATGAAATAATGGAAAGGGAAAGGTAAATTAAATGATTCTATTAATCTTGTTGATATGGATATGCATGTCCTAATCAACATATGATACAACTAAAATAGTCAATTATGTAAATTATTAACCCACACCCCCTTTGAATGATTTCTCTATCAAGATATTATTTCTAATTGGGACTATACTATCACTATTTTTATCTTCATTGGTCATTTATTCTTCCTCCAAAATTTAAGACAAGATGTATTTGTAGCCTTGGTAAAGGAAATTACAGCTATGGATGGTAAATATGAATAAACAATAGATAAAATGTCTTACTTGGTAATGTATAAATAGATCATAATTAAATGTATAATGGTTGGGAAACAAATGAAGATTGGGAATTTCAATTTCACACAATATTGATGATTTTGTATTAAATGTAATTTTGGTTTTGGCTAGGCCATAGACATCTAAATATGCTCTCAATAGGAACACCAATTTTTTTTTTGTTTAAGTCTGAAAGATGTTACCATATGATTATGTTGTAGAATATAAGATATAATAATGTTATCTTCAATAATTTATTCATCAATTAGTGAAATATTTTACTTAGCTATTGGAACCTTGAAGAGGTTTTTACCAATAAAATTGTCTTAATAATCCCATAGTGCCTTTGAGAAGGTTTCACTAATAAAAATTAACAATTGACTTTGATTGTCTTATATCATCTCAAACAAGGTTTCATTAGAATATTTTGAGTTTAGACTTTGATTTATCCCTTGTGCCTCTAAAAATGTTTCACTAAGAGATGTTCTTCTTATTCATGAATGTGATTTTCATCCCTTTTGTAAATGATATGTCACTATGGATGTATTTCAATAAAGTGTGATTATTTTAGTCCCAATTGACACTTGTGAGAGGTGGATTGTCAATATAATTTTTATTTTGGTAGGTTTTAATGGTAAGTGGAATTTTAATGGAATGATAAGATGTAGCATAATCCTTGTAGAAGATACTAGGAGAACTTATGTTGATGATGAAGTAATAATGATCGTAAACCATGGAAGGATCACAAATGTACTCAAATTTATCTAAAAGGCATGTGTAACCAATTTAATAAAATCTTTGAAATTATTCTAATTATTAAGTTGAGTCTAACTTAAGGGAGTCTAAATCCAATGGTGAGACAGACATTGATTTTATTTCTGATGATAAATCTGATATCAATTCAAAAATATAACCTAATTTGAATGTTGATTATTCATTTAATGTGGTGAAATGATGTTATTTTTAATTCTTGGTATTGTAAAATTAATGTCTTAGGGTGTAATGATGTTCTCTTTATAAATAGTCTCATCTAAGGACTCCATAAAGACTAGCTTGTCAAAGTGAGGATTCTCAACAAAAGGAAAATGGTCAACAAGAAACTCCACAAAGACTAGATTATGAAAGTAAGGCTCTTTAAAAATAGGTAAATATTCAAAATAATGATTTTACTAAATTATGTTATAATCATTATGGTGTGACTCAATAAATATTGGCTTATCAAAGTGAGTCTCCTTAACCAAAGGGAAAGGGTCAATAGGAAACTCCATAGAGTCTAGCTTGTCAAATTAAGGCTCCTTAAAGCTAGGTTAATGGTCAAATGGTGATTCAACATAGGTTAAATCATCACAAATAGGTGTCTCAACAATAAAATCACATATTGGTTGATTATCTTAGCCTTTTTTTATACATTGTTACAAAATATTAGAACTAGACACATGTTGATCTTTAAAATATGGCTCTTAGAGAGGTAATGATTGGCAACTTAGATTTATTTAAGTGGGGGAATGTTATAAATTAATTAATAATGAACTATGTTTTGATAATAATATACTTATAAATAGGTTCATCTAATATGGTCTCAATAAAGACTGACTGTAAGTCTAAGATGGTAACAATGCTCTGTCTAGTCATAATTCTACAACTTTGTTGGGATAAAGAGCTACCATAACTTGAAGGGTCTAGATTGGTAATGAATGAGCATTACAAATTTTTTTTATGAAAGCCAAAGTAAAAGTGCCTAGAATGGTAATGAATGGGCATTAAAAATATTAGTTGTTGATGAAATCCAAAGGAATAGGGCCTAGAATAGTAATGCTTAGGTGATTTAGAATTTTTTTAAAACACAAGCCAAAGGATGAAGGCCTAAAATTGTAATGAATAGGTGTTATGGATATTGGTTATTAACACAAGCCAAAAGGAAGTTTACTGGCATAAGTAGGGGACTGACTACTAGTATAATTGAAAGGGTGAACTTAGTACTTTAATTAACCCCAAAAATGGAGATCTTAGCATATGATAATCAGCATGGTTTGGGTTTTAAATTATCCCAAAGAGGGAAGTCTTGGTCTATGAAAATGGTCTTAAACATGGACCATGTAACTTGGCATTTGTCTAGTCAAAGTGAAATTAGTATTGAAAACAAACATGATCTAGGTATTTGAAAAAAATTCAATCAAGGCATGTTTCGATCTATGGCTAGGTCTCATGAAAAATAAAGGTATAAAATTCACATAAAATTTTAAATGTGGTATAAAATATTGGTTGATGTTTGGTACATCTTGAAACTTTATCTAGATGGAAAACTTAGGCTATTTCTATAATGGTTTAAACTTAGCCTAGAATGGATCTCTTCATAAAACCTATCAATGGTAAACTTGGTCTTAAATATCTATAATACTCAAAGGTCTCTCACAAAAATTGTCAAACAAAAGACAAATTTGAATCCTAGTCTTGGAAAAGTATTTCAAATAGATCTAAACTAGGTCTAAAATAAAAAAGGTGTTAAGTCTTTGGAAATAAGGCACAAATTTAGACTAAAAAATGCATGAATTGAATCTAAAACCTAAGGCAAATGCTAGGTATTTGGTAAGAAGGCACAAATCTAGACTTTAAAATAAACTAGGTCCAAAAACTATAAGGCAAAGCTAGGTCTTTGGTAACAAGGCACAGAGATAGAATTTAAAATAAACTAGGTCAAGGTAAAAACTTGAAATTAAACTAACTCTAAGGCAAACCATTTGAAACTCTTTGACTCAATATTGGCATGTGGATTTTAAAACAAATTTGACCTTGGTATAAGACATTCACTCTAAGAACATGCCTAAAACTAAATGGGAAAGTCAATCTCAAATAATGAAAATAAGAGTGATGAGTAAAGAATTCAAGCCCAAGCATTAAGTAATGAAATGTAAAATAAGCTTAGAATTATACTTTAAAATATATTTTTGACCTTAGTTCAAGGAAACAAATAAACTCAACACACACAAATAAACTACTTCCATATTTAAGCAAAGGAGTATTTAAAGAAAGCAAGGAATTAGTCTAAGTTGGACAATTTAAATGTAAGAGGTAAACACCCAAGCTAAAATTAAGGAAGATATGGGTGTAGACTAATTAATTTTGAATCTAAACATCAGAAGACAATTTCTGAACTTGGTTTAAAAGACTTGGATTTTTCAAATGGAAAACATTTAAACCCAAATAAGAAGCATGATGACACAGATTTTAGACCAAAGGTACACATAACTTCAAACTTGGTTTGAAATAAGGTAATGTTTTTTAAATAACATGATCAAAGTAACAATACTCTTTGAATCAAAAGGTATAACAATGGTTTTGTATTCAAAACTCTAAGGTAAATACTTGGGATGAAATGGGCAATGTAATGATGCCATGTTTAAACAACTCACACACACACACACACACACACACACACACACACACACACACACACACACACACACACACATGTTTTTGGGATAAAATGTCTAAGTCAAAAGTATGACATCAAATAATAAAAATAGCACCTCTTGTGAAAAAGTGTGATAAAAATGTGTGATGGTGCTGACTCTTTTTAAATAAGCAAATAAATAGTTTCTAGTCTCAAAACCCACATATAAATAAAATAAAATAGAGATATCCCAAATGGTTTGTCCTATCCCTATAACTAACATGGTTATGCATAGTTTCATCCAAATTTTCCATCTATATACTAATGATTGTGAGGAATTAAGTGTGAATCCAAAAATTAAATTACAAGTGTATGTATATTTTTTAATCCTCCCTCTATCTCCAAAGAATTTTTACATGGCACAAACTTAAAGTGAGGAGCACTTGGAATTTTAAAATAAATTCCATAAAAAATGGGGTTGACTAAAAATCTATAAGTTTTTAAAATAATAAATGGTCCCAAGTGTGGCTAACATAAGAGTGAAATCATGCCAATTAAGTTCATACCTCCTAACTTACTATTCAAGGGTCTATTCCTTTGTATAGTGCCTCCAATTATGTACTACTTAGTGGAGTTTGATGTTTAGCAATACCTAACCTAAGTTTTCATTAATATTGAAGATGTTATCCTTTCAACCCATGAGTAATCCCAATATCATTTCCCTAGTTTGTATACTTTACCATGGAGCAAGGTTGGTATGATGTTGGGAGATTAATCCCTATGTTAACACACCTCTAAACAACTCTTAAGGAGGAAATTAACTCCATCCCACGAGCCAAATACATTAAAAAAAATTAAAATTAAAATGGAAATACTTTAGAGGTTACGTTTAAATCACCCAAGTGGTTTAGAGATTAGGGAAAGCATACATGACACTCTTTCTGACATAAATTTTTATAAATGATGACAATAAACCAAATTCTTTTCATCACTTAAGTTCCCTATTATAACTCAATTTTTCACCCTTTAGAGGATTTTCCAATCCCTCGCAACTTGAGCTATCTAATGGGATTAGTCTTAGGTTATGGATGACCTCTAAGTGGACTAAACCTATAGATTATAGGGCTAGATCCCTTTGAGGTATTAATTAGGCTCTCAATTCTACACTACTAACTTGAAAAGGAAAAGAGAAGATGAATAACATGAAAGAAAACTATCTAAAGAGGGTGATACACCAAATCTATCTCCTCCAACTTCTTATGCAATATTGAAATGAATCAAGACCAATTAGAACACACAATTTCAATGCTAAGTTCTTAGCACATTAGTATTTTAGCATGAAGGTATTGGGAAATACATGAAGTGGGAGGTGATAACTATGAGGTTTGATATGAGACATTAAATAAAAATTTATTACACACCTAATTCTTAACAAAACCATTTATATCATTTCATGTGACCTACAAAGCATCAACTTACTTTCAAAGAGGTAATAATAAGAGGAAAAAAAGAGAGGGAGTTAGAACACTACCACTATAAATTATGTACAATCACAAATATACACTATAATCAAGTCTAAAAAAGGTTAAACCAGTAATTTCATTCAAATCAAAGTCAAAAAAAAGTGTTTAGTTGAGCAGGGCTTCTTAATACTTAGCCAAAGGATGCTTACAAAGCCAAAAAAGGTTGTATTTATAGACAATAAAAGAAGGAGAGAGAGAGAATTGGCATAGAAGAGAGTCATTGAAAAGTTCCAAGCATTCATTACAAGACATAAAATCAAGGAGGTTGTAGAAAAATTTCATAAGGTCTTCAATGACATGCATTGCCTTCTTGATGATGCTTCATCTTGGAAATGGTGTAGGAGTTTCTCTCTTTTCTTGGCACATCTTGTTTCTTCTTCAAATTTGCCTATTCTTGGCTTGGAAAGTGAAAGTGGCATAATTGATCATCAATTTCACTTTTATTTTCCATATTCCCTTATTATTGACACCCTACATTAGTTTGATAGCTTTTTTATGATGGCATTACATTAATGATCATCTTTTCTTAGGTATCTTGAAACCCATTAGTCTCACTATGCCTTTCTTTGCTCAAAAGACTCAAATCTTGATTTTACCATAATGAATGTAATATCTCTCTATTAAATTCATCCTTCAATCTTAACAAACTTGTATCAACCCCCTTGGATGCATCAAACACTCTCCAACACTTCATTTCACACCCAAGCCCATACTTGCCTTTAATTCCTTATAACCTTCCAAATAATGAAAGCTCCTTGTGTAGAACAATATACATATTCTCCTAGAAAAATAAATATGGATTTGAGTACCCAATATTTTTTTACATGTCTTTATGAAATTATATGACTAGATACTAAGTTTAATTACACTTGTTATATCATATCTCTAATTAGCCCTCAATTAGGTCTCTAGGTCTAGAAATTAAGATTAGGATCTAATCAATTATCACACCTGTGAAAATTTAGATAAATGTTTATTAACTTTAAGGACATCCTTATCATTATCCATGTCAAATCTGAGGGTCTTGAACCTTTTACGAATAGGTGAACCAAGAAATGGCTAAGACACTAGCCTAGGTGCATGTTCAAGCTTGAGAGGTAATTGGAGTGGTTTCTTAATAAATTTCACATTCCAATTATTGATAATGGTTTTTTTAGGCCTATAACATCATAATAAAACTAAATACCTTGATAATAATCTCTCCAATAATACTCAATAGGTCTATTGCTAAGATTCTTGAGGGACATAATGGCACAGTCACCTTACGGGCCCAAATTAGTAGCTTGAATGGCTCATATATTACCTTAATATAATTTTAAAGGTGTATATAAGACTATGTAACCTCTACCTAGGCTTAAAAAGACTTCACACCTTATTTTAAGGCCTATCCTTTCCCTACATACTCATAAATAGGCCTATAACCATGTTTTCTATGTCAATTACATACAATTCTACCCTCACATATGCCAAAAGTGTGCTCAATCAAGTGTTCATAAGGCATATCAAGGTCATTAAAGTCATTTAAATAATAGTAATGGTCATTATAAGAAACTTGAATGATTATTTCTCCAATCAAATCATTAGAAGGTTTCTTGGTAGTTTGAGAACACTTTGTAATATTAATAATGGTTCAAAAAAAATGAGGCCATTGACATGAGAACCAATTCCTAAAAATTTGAGGTAATAATCCATGATAACTAAACCTAGGATATGTTATCATCATGCAAATTTTTAAGCTCACTTAGGTAATATATGAGTGTTTTACATTATTAACATTGGTTCATAGCTTATAGGGCTTCAATCCAGGAACTAACACTAGATTATAGTAGTAGGAAGACCTCCAAAAAATATCCAAATTTCAACTATTCCCATACATTTTATCAAGAGAGTTCACACATGAAGAAGAAAGCCTTGTCAGGTAATATATGTCTACCAATGAAATCAAGATAGGTTTAGTTAATAAAACATGGCATGAGATGCTTTATATTGATATTAAATACCTCTTTTAGGTATATAAAATATATTCCATGTTTTTTCAATGACCCCCAATAATTATCCCCCTTCCAAAATCTTTGCATCCTACTACTTCATGTCTTGAGGTTTTATAGGCCAATTAACCAATTTAACCCTAGAGGTCTAATCCTTGACAATTGACTCTACTATAGGTATATTCATCACTTTAATGACCTTCACCAAGATACCTAACTTATTCCTTGGATTTTTAACTCCAATTTTATGCAATATTGCATATTAACTTCCACATTTAAAGGTAAACCTAAAATCTTCATTATGCCTATAGAGTATTAGACTACATGACTGTAGGCATCAAGAAGGATCTATTAGAGTTAAAATGTGAGTATATAACTCACTATTGTCCATTTATCCATATTAAATACATACCATAATATATTCTTATAGTTTCCTTGTGTCATTTATCCTTTAAACCTCATCTTCCAAGTAAGATTTATTACATTCATATGAAAAAGAGACCTATAGGTCGTAGACCTGTACATATGAATTCTATTTATTTAAGCCTTCTATGATTATTATTTTGATATTATTAACCCTAATAGGGCTTCTCCATTTCCCAACATCCATTTCCATGAGTTTTTACCCTTTAACTCACTTGTATGCTTCACAAACCTATAACACATTCTCAAACCTAGAATGGTAGTAGGTTTACATTGGTAAGTTGGTGATGAGCTTACTAAACTTCTTTTAGTTGATTAATTGTCATATTTGTTCCATTTTAACCTTGAAAATATTATCTCCATTCTCATTATTTGATAATATGCCTTTTGGACATATATTTTACTTAATTCACTTGGTTTTCATATAATGTACACAGTCCATTAGCACATTACTTGAGGTGATTATAATTGTTATTTAAATAAGATAGCTTCATTATGTACTTTAATATAATGTTTATTATTTTATTCAAAACATATACTGACAAGAAGACTCTTATATACTCTAAAAACAACCTAAAACTTCATTGAGGCCTACACCTAGCATAATTAAAGGTTTTTCTTACTATCCACTACCACACATGCCAAAATAATATTGAATATGATATGAGGGGATTTGATAAGGCATAAAAATGCTTTAAAAACCTTAATTAATCACCAATGAGTTCAATTTTTCATTGAAGATGCCCAAAACTAAGCCTACAGTGTTTAGATAGGGTTTAAGAACACCTTAGGGTCTTATAAATTATTCATAAAGGAGAAGCCACCAATATTACAATTATGGAAATCGATTTAACTACCATTAGGGCCCCCTCCTTTGGTAAAATTATAAATTCCCAAATCTCTCTCATCTATATAGACCAACCATCTGAAGTTGGCCTTTACAAGCTTACCAAGGAGCTGATGGAGGAAAGGGAGTATTTTATGCCTTATTTGGACCTATACCTACATTAAAAACCTAGATTTAACCTATATAACATGAAGATGCATATCCTAAATATTTTTCACCTATAGATAAACATTATTGATCTGTACAAATGAGTGGCAAACTACTTTTAGGCATTAAAAATCACTTATAACTATTTTTCTTCATTTTAAACTAATTTATCATGAAATTTATACCATCCTCTTGTTATAAAACACTTAAAAAATCATTTTAAATCACCTATCTATGTGTTCTTCACCCTTTTGGGGTCTTAGAGTGATTTTTTGACAATTTTACACAAGCTAGTGACCTATAAAAGAGTTTTAAAATAACTTATTGACCTTGGATACAACATGAAATTCATTTGGTCATTTATACATACTAGAGGGAGTATACCATGACCTTGACCCATAACATATGACTTGACAAGACATCCTAATCCTTTATCATCATTTTAACCTTCTTGAAGCATGGCATGAAGTGACTAGACAAGCATAGGATCAAAATGAATGTTACCTTAAACTTGTCAAATTTACCTTGAAATATACTAAAATTAATTAAAAAAGGAATAATTTTATGACCCTATCCTATGGTAGACAAAATTTGGCTAACATTACCTAAAGGGGATGGAGGGAGATCATACATGCTAATTTTTTTAATTTCTAAAATCAAAGAATCTAATCTAAGTATTTGAAATTAAGTAAAGAAAACATAAGAATCAAAAAAGCCCTTAGGAGATCTAACTAAAGATGTAGGTTATTTTTACTAACACCAAATTTAAATGTGTTTGAAATTTTTGGCTCCTTGGCCATGTTTGCAATTGTAAAAGCTTGAAAATGCTAAAATATAAATTGTTAAGTGATTTTTAAGCACCTTAACCAAGTATGAACAAATTGTAACCTTTTTTTAAAAATTTGACTTTGAAAAAAATAAAAAATTGATTAAAAATCACCCAAACTTATTCTTTCTTGGCTCAATCCTCTACAAACATGATTAGTAGATTGACTTGTGTTTAAGCCAATTTGATATTTCTATAAGTTAGCTCAATAAAAACACAACATTTAACTCTCAATTTTCTAAAATAAAAATAGAAATCATAAATGATTACTTCAGGGATCATTATCAATTTTAGTGATTGACATTGATTTGTTACAATCATCACCAATTCTTACAATCACACCAAAAATAGACATGTTTTGAAATAAAAAGGCTTGATGAAAATGTTTCAAATCCAAATTTATTATTTCCCTACAAGAAGTTTTGATATGTAATAAATAGATTATTAGGCCACAAAAAAACCAAAAAAAAGTTGATTTTTACTACATTTCTAGTTTTTTTATTTTGACAAAAATATCAGCATCAATTACTATAGTGATTATTTCTAATTCAAAATGATCATCTCTAATCCTTATGACTTCTAATGATGACACAATTTTTGGTTGAGAGTTCAAACGTATTCACTTTTTTATCAATTGGATCAAAAACATGGCATAAATAGAGGAGAAAAATATTCTAAGAATTAATTAGAAGAGTTTTATGGGGTGCGAGTCCCATCAAGTGTGTTATTATGTGATCAATAGGAATCCAAGAGGGGAGTTAATATTATACTAGTATCATAAAAACAAAAAAAACTACACTAATAAAGCTAACACCTCAAGCCTAGACACTTAATGAGTAAGATAACAATACAAGTAACTATCAATAGAAGACAAAACATGTTGAGTATGAACATTGACGTCTTAGGTTGTCATTGATGTCAAAGAGATCATATAGTACTAGTGCATGAATGACAAAGAAGTTATGTTTCATATCTTGGAGAGATATGGCACATGTTTAAGTCTATAAGGACAAATAAGAAGTTATGAGTCATTCACAGATATTTTGGTGAATTTTTAGTGTGTCATTTGATAATTTGAGAAGATAAATATGCATATTTTATCTTAAGATAAGCCAGGCCGTCATTGCACATCATGTAGATATGAGTGATCCAGAAAGTTTGTGCATTTTGTGTAGGTAATTAAAAAGTCAATAGTAGTGAAAGTTTTTCATTAAAATATTGTATATAATGCCAATAAGGTACCTTGAATATTTGGACTCTTGAATTATTTTCTAGCTCAAGTTATAACCTTTGAAGTTTCTCTAGCAGACTGTGATAGCAGATATCATCAGGTTTAACTATGTTAAAGTATGGGATCAAATAGTCAAGATATAACTAAAAATGACCATTCATCATCCATATTATGATATAATGGCATGCATGAAGTCAATAAGCCAAAGGATGCTCATAATTCATGTAGGGATATCAAGTGGTAGAAGTTCATTGGAGAATAATTGTAGGGTATGTAGAGGGCACACATGGTTGCTAAGTGACTTGATCACAAAAGCAAGGATCTAAGATCAATAGTGAGTGTTGTAAGTTAAATACTAGGCTACTCTCAAGGATATATATGTTTAGTTCATTTTATCTAGCTTGAGAGGACATGAGATGAAGATGTTTCTACTATATTTTCATTACACAATGACCTTTGGCATTTAAATTAGCAAAGTGAAAAACCAGTCTATAGTATTTAATGTATTTTGATCTAAGAGGAATTTGCTAATGAAGTAAAAAAACAAAGTTGATGATGACTTCAAGGTAAATCCATAAAATTTTATTAGAAGTTTTGAATGTTTGTAAACTTGCAGATATTAAACTTCAAAGTTGAGTATTTGTTCATTGATGGCGTTACTGTGTACAAGACTATTATTTGATTAAATTGTGCTTTAGCATAAGAGTGTTTTGGTGGATGTATTCATTTGAATATGTCTTATAGGTAATTTATAGTGGAACAATGTATTTTAAAGTGATCGTATATTCTTAATTTTCTTGATGAAGTGTTAAAGGCATAATAGGTCTCCATAAGACCAATAAGGGCTCTAAGTCTTAATTGAAAGGTGTAGTTGTTTAAGTGTGACCCATGGATTTATGTCCAACCTATGACAATTAATTTGAGCTATGAATTGGCATGATATAATTCTTAAGCATTAATATAAGTATTATGGCTGACCTATAAGTTGGTATTCAAGAATACTGTATAAAGAGTGAAAGCTAAGGTAATGGTTTTGTGACTTGATGTGGATGTGTTGAGAGGGAATAATATATAGGTGAATGAAAGATATCAGAGGGAGTGTGTCCAACGGATGAACTAAAGAACATAATGTCATAATAGTGATCATATAGATAGGTATATTATAGATGAGCAAAGAAGTATAGAGTGATCCAAAAGGGTGTTTAGATGCATTACTTGTATGAGAAATTTTAATTGTGTATAATGAGTTGAAAGAAAAGTGTTATACATTATTTATTTGTTATATTGAAATCTAATCAGAGTGACAGAGCTATTGATTTCATAGGTGTGTGTGGGTACTCAACATTTAAAACAAGTTAGTGCCTATTCATACTTAAGGGAGGGTGATCTTTGTGAATTGTGTGCTTCACTAAAAGGTCTCATGTTTGTGATCATCTTATAGGATAATTATTCCATGTGTTTTTAGACTTGAGAGTGGGTTTTATTCACCATGAGGGTTTCCTATAGAATTCATGTGTTATGTGTTTGATCTTGCATTATATTTCTTATTCATTGTAATGAATATCGTGCATGCTTTATGAATTATTATGGTCCTTTATTAAGAGTTTTAAAGGATTAAATTTTAAGCTTTAAATATCTTACATCACTAATTCACACTCCCTCTCAGTGATTGTACCTCCAATAGTTTGTATTAGAGTAGGGCCTTCATGAAAGTTTAACCACTTGAAGGTGATCTAAGGTACAATATGGAAAGTCAACAAAAGTGGAGTTTCTATACAAATAAATAATAATTGTTCAATGGGTCAAATTATTCTTTCTACAGTGCAAGGATGAGAACATACATCATCTTTCTATGGTTTGATACTTGACAATCTATCATACATGGTTATACTACACTAACTACTCCTCCAACTAGTGCTACTAATAAGAAGTTGAGTGAGAGTAATTTTAAATCTATAAATGCTATTATTTATGGTCTATATGAGGCTAAGTTCACCAAAGTGATCCATTACAATTCTACCAAAGAAATTTGGGATGAATTATAGATTATCTATGAACGAGAATCAAAGGTAAAATTGGCTAAATTATTGACATACCAAAGGTAATTTGAAGGTATCAAAATGATGTAAGAATATACTATGGCTTCCTATCTTCTAAGGGTTGATGAGGTAGTAAACATGATCATAGGTCTTAAAGAGGTGATTAATGAAGCTATTGTAGTATATAAGGTATTGAGGACTCTTAAACTCAAGTCTGATTCAAAATTTTCTACTATATAATAAATTCATGTTCTCACTTAGTTGAAAATGGATGAACTACATTGCATCCTTACTGCCTATGAGATGAGAGTTGATGAGGATAGACCTCCTAAGAAGGAATTAGCCTTCAAAGTGATCAAGGAGACAAAAGGTAAAAATAACAAGTTAAGTCTTGAAGATTTTAATCTTATTGAATATTAACTTGAAGCCATGATTTCAAAAATATTTAATGTAATACTGGGTAATTATGAAGGTAAAATTCCTTTTAAATGTTTTTCATGTGGTAAAGTTGGTCATTTTGTAGCTAAATGTCTAGATAAGTTTGAACTCAAAGAAGCTTATAGGGAATCTCATGAGGATGAACACAATAAATTTGAGGGTCTTAGCAATTAAAAGAAAATTCTTAGTAATAAAAATGGAAGGAAGGATTCATACAAAGGTATTAAGAACCTTGACCATGAAGAATATAGTAATTCATCTTCATAAGAAGAAGTAAACAATATAATAGTGATAATTCTTTTCATAATGATGACAAGGAGACATTGTTCATGGATTTTAGTGATGATGAAGGTGAATTTATATAATTAGATATTTCTTTGTCCAATATATCTCAGAAGAAGAAGATTAAAAAGTCACTCTTGAAGATAAATATCTAGATACTATGGAATAAATGAAGATACTACAAATAAATAAAAGAAAATAAGATTTATTTATTAAATCCTATGAGAAGCAAATTGTAATTTTTAAAGGAAGGTTGAGTAATGAATTCAAGGAGCATGATAATATCACACAACATCTTTAAACTTAGGTTTTTACTCTTAGAAAAGAAGTAAATAGTAATGATGAAAAATGAATCATGTATTAATCAGAGATAGAGTCTTTGCAGATGAAACTAAATCAAGATATGATCAATGATACAGCTGATGATTTAGATAATAAGGATGAATTGATAAATTCTCTTGAAGATATGAATATTGAGAAGAAAAAGAACAAGAATATTATGTCACAAATCAAGGACTATGAAGAGCAATTTAATGTGTTTTAAGTAATAATGAATGATGACACTAGGGAACATGAAGATACTATTAAGCATATTAATAGTCAATTAGAAACTATGTATACAAGACTAATATCTAAATAATATGAGTTATTAAGGTATTTTATTGAAATTGAGTCATTAAAATTTGAGTTTGTCAAGACATATTGTAAGGTGAAGTCATTTGTGAATTATGAAAAGATCTCAAATGATCTTGAAAATATTATGAGTAGTTAGAAGCATGTTAGTGATAGATCTAGTCTTGGATACAAATAAGAACAAAATAATGTAACTCAAGTTGTTAATAAGTATTTTAATATCAATCATCAGTCAAGGAATGAACGTATTGATAAAATAAAGACAAATCAATTTAGACAACCAAATGTTATGAAGTATGCAAATTTCAATGGTCATTATTACTCTTGCAATTAGTTTGGTCATAGGTAAAAAGATTGTAAAATAACCTTAAGGAATGAATTCTCATGGAATTATGATCAATAAAATGTCAATCATGAATAAAATCATCACTAAAGAGAGTTAATAGGTTCACAAGGAAAGAATGACATCTTTTGCTACAAGTTTCAAAGATTTGGTCATATTGCAAAGTTTTATAATATCTTCATCAAGGGACCAAATGATAGGTAAATAATCATGAAACTTCAAGGAATCATCTTATATCTCAATCAAAATATATTTATAATATGAGAAAACTCATCTGTTTCAAATGTCATGAGAGAGGTCACATAGCAAGGTTTTGCAAGAATGATCAGTATTCTACTTAAAAAATTATCAATCCTATCATGAAGAGGAGTCATAGTGAATGGAGACCCAATTAGGTAAATTAAAAACATGATAAAAGTGAATTTATTTCCATGATATAATAGGGAACAAGTTCAAGTATCAAGGCTCAAGTATGGAGGTTTCTAGGTGTCAAAATGGAATTGGTTAAGAAGAACTATTGAAGATGTCATGATCCAAGTGAAGCATAGAGTTAGAGGGAGATAACTAAGATATTTTTAAAGTATTTAATAAGATGTGCATGATGTGAGGGGGGGAATATGTGAATATGCTTCAATCATGATATAAGTTTGAAAATGTCTACTATTGTTGTGAATTCAAGAAGATCGATATGATGACTTGATCAAATCAAGTCATGTGTTTTCACAAGGTATTAAATCTTCATGTATGAGAAAAGAGAGATTATAAATATTTTTTCAGGTTTAAGGATTAGATAAGTCCAAGTTATAATTAGTCCATGTCAAAGGGGGAGAATTTTATTCATAGGCTTGAAAGTATGTAAGTATCTTAAGCATCATAAATAGTATTTTAATGCATACATGATGTTAAGGAATGATTGTTGGCATGTTGAGGAAGAGACCCTTTATCATTAATGTCAAAATTGGAGAAAGATAAGAATTAATAATTTAAAATTAGTAAGAAGTAATTATGAGTTTTTTTTTCCATCAATGACAAAGGGGGACATTTTTTAGTATGGTCATTGATGTCTTAGGTTGTCATTGATGTCAAAGAGAGTATATGTTATTAGTATATGAATGACAAAGAAGTTGATAAGAATCAATAGATGTATTTGTAAAGTTATGGTATGTCATTTGATCATTTTAAAAGATAAACATGCATATTCTAGATTAAGAGAAGTTAGACCACCACTGTAAGTCATGCAGATATGAGTGATCTAGCAAGTTTGTGAATTTTGTGTAAGTAATCAAAAATTCAATAGGGGTTAAATGTTTTTATGGAGATGTTTTATATAGTTCCAATAATGTACCCTAAATATTTTGACTCTTGAAGTATGTTATACCTTAAGTTATATACCCTCAAAGTTACTCTCGCAGACTGTGATAAATCAGAGACCATCAAGTTTAACTATGTTGAAGTCTAGGGTCACATAGTTAAGATAGATCTAACAGTGAGTGTTCATCATATAGGTTACTATCCAATGGTGTGAATGAAGTCAATATGTCAAATAATGATTATAAGGTATGTCTGGCTTCCAAGTGGTGGAATTTTATTGGATATTTATTGTAGGGTATGTAGAGGGCATGCAAGGTTGTCAAGTGACTTGATCTTAGAAGCAAGGATGTAAAATCAATAGTGAGTATTGCAAGGTAAATAATAGGCTACTCCTAAGGATATAAATAGAGTACATTTTATCTAGCTATAAATGGACATGAGATGAAGACACATGTCTACAATATTTGCATTACATAGTTACCGTTTATCATTTGAATTAGCTAAGGGAAAAACCATTCTTTAGTATTTTGCTAATATCTTTTGATCTAAGAGGAATTTTCTAATGAAGTAAAAATAAAATTTGAATAATAATTCAAGGAACATATATAAAATTTTATTAAAAGGTCTGAATTTTTGTAAAATTTTATATATATATATATATATATATATATATATATATATATATATATATATATTTCTTCAAAGTTAACTAATTATTTGTTCATGGTGTTACTATGTACAAGACTCTTGTTTCAATAAATTATGGTTTAGCAGAAGAGTGTTTTGGTAGATGTATTTATTTGAAGATTTCTTAGAGTTCATATGGAGTGGACCCATGTATTTTAAATTGATATTATGTTCTTAATTTTCTTGATGAAGTTATAAAGGAGTAATAGGTATTCATGAGACCTATAAGGGCTCTAAGGCCTAATTGAAAGGTGTAGATGCTTAAGTGTGACCCATGGGTGCTTTGGTTGACCTATGATAATGAATTTGAGATATGTTTTAACATGATATAAGTCTTAAGGATTAAGATAAGTATTATTGCCTACCTATAATTTGATATTCAAGAAGACTCTTTAAAGAGTGAAAGCAAAGGTAATGGTTTTATGACTTGATGTGGATGTGTTGAGAGAGCATAAGATAGAGGAAAAGGAAAGAGATCAAAGGGATTGTGCCTAATGGATGGATTAAATAATAGGTTAGGTTTAGGATATTTTTAATGGCATAACAATGATCATTTAGATAGGTAAATTAAGGATAATAAAAGAATTCTAGAGTGATTTAAAAGGGTGTTTGGATGCATTACTTGTATAAGCAAGTTTGAGTGTGTATGAAGAGTTGAAAGAGAGGTGTTACACATTATTTATCCATAAAATTGAAATGAAATCAATGTTTTGGATATTTTTATTTCATAGGTGTTGTGTGGGTACCAAATATCTAGAACAAGTTGGTACTTGTTCATACTTAGGGGTGGGTGCTCCTTGTGAATTGGGTGCTTCACTAAAAAATCTCATGTTTTTTATCATCTTATAGGACATGTAGTCCATGTGTTTTTAGGATTGAGAGTGGGTTGTATTCCCCATGAGGGTTTCCCATAGAATTTATGTGTTTTGTGTTTGATCTTGCACCATCTTTCTTAATCATTTTTATGAATATCGTGTATGCTTTATGAATGCTTGTAGTCATTGATCAAGAGTTTGAAATGATTATATTTGAAGTTTGAAATATATTGCATCAGTAATTCACCCCTCCCCCTCTCATATATTTTACCTATAACAAAATAAACATCATTTACTTTCATTTTATGTTGGTCATGGAAGAATGTACTTAGTCATGTGCTCAAATAGTATTTGTAAAGGGTGCTCCATGAATCATCTCTCCTTATCACCTTGGTAATGTTAGGATTGGCTTTGGATTTGGCTTGGACTTTATTATTCTCTCTATCAATAAATTAACATTATAACATTACACAAAAGGACTTTTTTAATTTTGTTTTGCATGATAACATTACACCAAAAGAGCTTCTTAAAGAATGGGTGATGCCTTGTATTTATAGCCTTTCAAACTAACCCTAACCCAAGTGTAGTTAGGTTAGAATTAACTATGATTAAGTTTTATTTAACCCTAGTTGAGTTAAGGAGGGAAAAAATTAATACTTGAGATAAATATTCCATTTATTAAGTGTGGCTCTCCATTTCTGAATTTGAGGCTTTAAGGGAGATATTTTCAATTCCTTGACTTGGAGGATGATGACATTGTCATGACCTTAATTTTATTAGAATTTCCTTTTTTTAAAATTCATTTTCACTAATCATCAATGGAAATTTCACTTGAACATTTTATTTTATTTTATTTTTTAATTCATTCTACTTAGCATTTTTGCACTTTAGGATTTGTTTAAATACCCTGCTTAATAGGTCCAATGGCCAAACTATTACTTTTCTTAGTCATAAGTTGACTAGAGATGAATCCGGGAGAGGTTACTATTACATACATGATAATACCCCAAATAGGGATTCCTTAACATGATTCTAAGCACTAATATATGATGTGTACATAAAATTAGGATATTTAGTGATTCTTAGGCTTAATTTGAATTATTTTGTAGAAATAAATTTGATGTCTGATTTGAACATAGTTGTGGCCAAACAAGGTGTCTACAACTTTTAGGATAACTTTAGACATGCATAAAATAAAAACCATTAGTTTTTTACATGAATTGAATGAACCATCATGTATATGTCAAATCCTTTTAATATCAGCCTAGAGCATGAGGATCTAATGTAGGAGACAAATCTATGGTAGATAATAGAGTAATCATTACTAAAATACAACTTTTATGCAATCAAGACACAAGTTCTTATCCTCCAACTGATAATTCCATCTCCAAGATCCCCACTTAAAAATACATCACTTCCAACATGTCTAGGTAGTAACAGTACACATGATCCCATGACCATAGCCTCCAAATCCACTTGAATGCACATTTTAATAGTTCTTAGGACCATGGAAACACTGACAAGAAATTTTGTTAATGGTAAAGTTGTAGTTGGAGATCTCCACCTCTAGTGATTTTTGGATAAAAATTAGAACCACCACAACATTGAGGGTGTTGAATAAAATATAAGACTAATTTATTAGCCTTTGATCATGCCTGATTAAGAGATAGATTACTCATTATAGCCTCATGAATGCCTTTCCCAATAATACAATAAAATTATAGTTTTTAGGCTAACTTTAGATGCATGTAAAACATAAGTCATAATTCATTTTCATGAACCAAAAGAACCATAAATTTCATTTTAAATCCCTAAAATTCACATCAAAAAATATGGATGGAATGTATGATACAAACCCATGCTAGATGGCATAATAATTAGTGTTAAAATGTAACTTTTATGTAATCAAGAGATAAGTTCATGTCTTCTAATTGAAATTTCTACCTTTAGGACCTCCACATGAAAATACATCACTTCCAACATATTTGGATAGATAAATGATACATTTTCCCATGGCTATGACCTCAAAACCCACTTGTATACATGTTTTTATAATTGTTCAGGAATGCAGAAACATTGACAATAAATGTTATCAATGTTGAATTTGTAGTTGGAAATATCCACCTCTAGTGATGCATGGCTAAAAAATGGAACTACCTCCATGTTATAAAATAAAATCTACTACCAAATTTTTAGCCTCTAATCACACCTAGTTAACATATAGAGTACCCATTCCAGCCTCGAGAATTCCCTTCCTAATATGATAACATTGTATTTTCTTAGATTAACTTTAGATGCATATAAAATAGAAATAATAAGTATTTTAAATGAATTTAAAAAATCCTCACGTGCATTTCAAATCCTTATAATTGCATCCCATTACATGGGGATCTAACATAAGAGACAAATTCAAGATAGGCAATATAGTAATTAATGTTCAAATGTAAATTTTATGTAGTCAAGAGATAATTTCTTGTCCTCAAAATTTAATTTCCATGTCTAGAATCTCCACTTATAAATCCATCTCTTTCAACACATTTGTATAGGTAAATTATAAATAACACATTATCCCCATGACCACGACCTCTAAATTCACCAAAATACATGTTTTTATAGCTCTTCGAGAGTGTGGAAACACTAAAAATAAATTTATAATACCCCTCTCCATTTTAGTAGCATTGTCTCATCGACATCATATTAAGTGTCAATATGTTGGTTGTGACCATTGTGTATGTTATCATCATGTAGTATCTTTATTGAGCATATTAGAGTAGTACCTTGGTTACCTAGAAGGATGGCATGGTGGTACCAATGTATTTGCATATAATTATGTTTATTCTAGATTATTCTATTGACATTATAAATGAAACTCCATACTATCGTGTCTTATTTATTGCTTCACCTCTAGAGGCAAATTATGGGATTTGAGGGTCTTCAAATTTTGTTAGTTCATTACCTCACCATAAAATATTTATTTTGGTATTACTTATATCCATGCTTGATTATCTTGTTAATAAATAAATGATATGGACATCACCCAATGTCAAGATGGTGATTATCAAATTTATTTATTATACTTGTTGAGTAGATCATTTTGTTAATGATGGTTGGTCAGTGGGTAAGTCAATTAATTGTCACCTAGTTTAGTTTGCAAGATTGTGAATTGTTGTATATTAGTTTCTATTGGAGGGTATTGTTAGGATAATTTTTCATAAATATTTGAATACCATTTATTATTTTCTTATAAACATCTCTTGTGAGATGGTTTTTAATATATATATATATATATAACTTAGATAAATATATACATAGATGATTTAAAATGTGTGTGTGTGTGTGTGTATAAATAAATAAAATAAAAATAAATTAAATTAAATAGATTAAATTTATTTTAATATCTTTTGATTTCCTATGGAAATAAAACTAAATAATATTCAAGAATAGAAGTTTGAAATGTAATTAAAATTTCATTTTCATATGCAAATTATAAGTACAACTAAAGTCAAACAATTAACTTTTTTATACAATTGAGTGAACAAAGACCAAATCATTATTTTAATGATGAAGTAAAAATAATTGGTGAAGGTGGATAGGAAGGGTAGATTTATGGGAGAAATTTGTAGGGTAGTAAATAATGACATGATATGGATTACGGAGGAAGAGGTTTTTGTCTCATCTCACCTAGCCCTAAAGTTTTATGGTGGAAAGGAAGGCAAAGGAATTAGATTGTGAAAAGCCATTTGATAATATAAGGAGCAAGTTTTAGATTTGATCAAGCTTGGATCAGGAAGGGAAGAGTTGGAGTGAGTAGGAGAAGGAAAGGAGGTCACTAACCAATTATCCAGGCAAGTGAATCAATCCATGACTTTTAATATGCTATGCAAATAGTAAACTGGTCTTTTAAGAGAATATATTTGTCTAGTGTAACCAAGAAAATTTTAAAACCTTAGTGATATTGCCATTGTATCTATATATCTTAATTTCAAATAGATAAATAAATAAATAAAATCCAAATGATTGTGCCTACATTGTAACAAAATCAAATCATTTGTTGAGCCTACCAAGAGTTCTGAGGAGATTCTCTCCATCACACTTGTCAGTAGTTACACATTTTCCTATAGCATTTCACTGATGTTTCTTAAACTTTTAGAGGATAATATCTCTAGAATAAACCACCAACCTTCTTTTACAACCCCCTTGTCTAAGATTAACAAAATTGTGATAGTTTTCTTTGTTACCCTGATGGGTCTGTAATATGTATGATACTTCAAAATGGAATATAATGGATTTATGGAACTAAAATACTATGAAACTACCTTTTTAGTTAATAGTAACATCCTTTAATTTGAATTTAATAGGTTTATGGCACTTTTAGATAGAGCAATTTAGTGACATAATTCTATTTTTGGGTGAGGCATAGTAGTGAGGTATGGGTAAGTGATTGTATAGGATGGAGGGTGAATAATAGTTCCAAATTAATAATGAAATGGAACATAAATTTTCATATATTTCTTATCTAAATCTGACACTTATCTTGGTCTAACACCTTTTTAGTGGCCTCAATACACCGAATACTAGTATACTTTAATTCTAGATGTTATTATTATATAATAATGTTAGTATGTCTAATATGGGACTTTTTTCAAGATTAAAAAAATAAATTAAATAACATATGAGAGTTGACTTATATTAATGATTGTTGTTTTATCTACTAGAAAAAAAAGAGAGAAATCAACCCAGAGTAGCCTATTTAGTATGCTTAATTAATTGCTTAAACTCATAATTTAAGACCACTAAGACCTGAAATCAAATTATATACCATATGAGAATGAATTGAAACAATAAATTTATTAAATCCTTATGCATTAATTTTTTTGGGTGGCCCCATTATGGAGTCATTCATCAAAATTCTGCTCTTATTATCCCTTTTTAGTTCATAGAGTCAATTTGGAATTGACCAACCAAACATAGTTAATAGTATTACTTGACTAAATTTAAGGTTGGTAGTGATTTTATATACCTTTAAATAATCATATGATCCTTTATTTTTAATATATTATATGTTTACTATTTTTAGTAACTCACTTTTAAATTCAATTTACCTAGAAATTTCTATTGAATTTTAATTTTTGTCTACAAAGTCACTCTGGAAAGAGTGCCAAATTATTGGCCCACTTTAGTATTTGTGGAAACTAAAATATTTAACATTTTTATTTGAGTTAAATATTCATCTAGAATATTTTAAAACTATTTTACCATTCCATTTTTATATTTTTAACAAGATCATCTTGTACCATGCGTGATGTTTTTTTGCATAACATATAAAATGTTGACAAGTGTCATATGAATCTGATGATTTATTTTAATTTTTCATCATCCTAGGTCTATTTTTATTTTCTATGTGATTTTTTTAGCGTAACAAATATTTTTACAACTTCAAATTAGTATCCCCTATTCTTGATACATTTTATATAAAATCATTCTATGAGTTGTTGGTGTGTTTGTGCTTTTGTAGTTTTAGTCTATTACTCTTCACTTAATTAACTCTTCATTATTCCTATCATCATGTCATCTTTTTGAGTTGGCTTCCAAATTGGGATGTCCTCAAAAAGACTTAATTGTTAAGCACGAGATATACTAAGAGGGGGGGTAAATTAGTATATCATATATCTTATAGAACTTTCCCTTTATCAAATTCCACTTAATCAAACATTCAAGATATGCAATAAAACTCAAACAATAAACATTACACAAAATAGAGAGAGACACCAGATATAATGTGGAAACCCAATGTGGGAAAAACCACAGAGAATAATCTCAAGTATATTCGTGAGAACAAACCCACAAGAGCACCACACCCCTTTGCCGAGTACCAACCCAGCTATAATTCATGAGCACCAACCCACATGAGCTTCAAACTCCTTTGCTGAGCACCAGCCTAGCAACTATTCATGAGCACCAACCCACAGGAGCATCGACCCCTTTGTCGAGCACCAACCAAGCAACAATTCGTGAGCACCAACCCCTTTATGTATACCACACACCTATATCTCAATGTTGTTATCTAATATAAATTATAGCTCAATACAACATCTCTTTCCTCTCTCTCTCACCTTTGCTCTTCTAAGCTAGATATAAAAAATACAAATCATATTCATCTCTCACAATTGCTCTTCTAAGCTAGATATTAAAATATCAAATCAACCTCACACTTCCATATTTCAAATGGCTTCTCAAGCCTTTATTTAAAGCTTTCCAAATGACCTTTGGCCTTCCCCCTTTGTGAACCTTCAATCCTCATGGAAAATAGTGCCAAACTTGTATGACCCTTCATATTCAAGCCTTTGAAAAGTCATGTGGTGACCCTTCATGACCAAAAATGTCCTTCCCACTTTTGTCCTTATCTTGGTGACTTTTTGTATTCCTTAAAGTGTCCCTTCATGAGAAATTGCACCCTTACTCTTTTATCTTCACTTGGTGACTCTTGGTATTCCCCAAGATGACTCTTCATGGGAAAATGCATCCCATCCTTCTTTTGTCTTTATCCCATGGCTCTTCGACTTCTCCATGGACCCTTCTTTTGTCTCATATGCAACCAAAAATATATTCATTAATATTAAATAAATATTAACTCGCTTTATCCAAGATAAGCAACATTAAATGCAATGGGGCCTTTATCACCAATAATACTAGACCTTTGACATCAATGACAATATTTCCAACAATCTCCCCCTTTGTCATTGATGGCAACCTCAATCCTGAAACTACCATAACCTATCACCTACACATCCTGTCATCTGAAAACATATAGTAACTCCCCCTTACTATAATAACTTGTACCTATTCCCTGTACCTATTTTTTGCACCTTTACCTATACCTATTATTCTCCCCCTTTGACATCAATGGCAAAGGGCCTACCTAGAGATAACACTTAGCTCCCCCTCACTTGATGTTGAACATCAATGGCAAGAAGTAATAGAGATTACTCCCAACTCCTCTCACCGATCTTTGAATGTATCCTTTGATCGTGCCTTTGAGAAGATATCTGACAATACATACACATTGTTCCCTATCCTTTGAGCATATACAATCAACTCATTTGAATCTTTTCTTCTAATCTCACAACCTTCTTTATGAAACTTTAATGTATATCTTTGATCACATATTTGACTAACACTCAATAGATTATGCTTAAGACCTTTTACATACAAAACATTTTTAGTCTTAGTTCTACCATAATCCAAACTCAAAGTACCTTTTCCATCTATCCTAGTAGTGGTTTTATCTCTAAATCTCACTCTACCACCATTGATCTTCTTTAGAGATATGAATTTACTTTTATCTCCTATCATATGCCTCAAACATCTGCTATCAATTAACCATGGCTGATCTTTACCTCTTACATGCAGGGTTGTCTGAACCATCATAAAATCTTCATGTTTTTTCTTCTACCATGAACATGTTTGAACCTTCTTCTTGATGAATGGTGCTTTGAAACTTTGACCCTTTTTGACTGAATTGAACATGCTTCTACAATACCAAACTATGTGTCTAAAATTATTGTAGTTGTAGCATACTATGGTCTCTTCATCAAAATCTTGACAGAGGAGCAAAAGAGTTGTGGCTTCTTCTTGACTTTACTTGACTTTCCTTCTCCTTATTTCTGAAATTGTTAGCTCTTTTTCTACATTCTAATTTCTTGTGACCGTATCCATTAAAATAAAAAAATAGCCATAAAAATAAGATCTATTTATATATCTTTGACCTGATTGCCTTTTGTAGCTTTGTTCCATCTAGCCTTATCTATTTGGAATGTCATTTGTATTCTTCACTTCTCCCCTTTTTGTTTCCTCTTGTGTAAGAGCTTTAGCATAACTCTTTTTCTTTTCAAAATTGATCCTTGTCTTATCTGAATATGCTTTTTGACTTTCCAATATCTTATTTAGCATGTTAGTGCTATCTTCAAATTTTGAATCACTGACTACTTTATCACTGACTGCTTTCTTAATATCTTCTTTTAAAGAGGCAATTTCAATAACATACCTTTCACAATCTTTTCTTGTTATTTCCAACTATGTTGTGAGATATTATTCATTCTTCTTGGCTTCTTCAAAGTGTGCTTGTAGATCTTCAATCATTGCCTTTGACTCTTGTTCATTTTTCTTGATCTGGCGCTGTAATATTCAATTCTTCTTCTGAACAGATTCTAACTCTTCTAAGGCACAAATGAGCTCTCCTTCCATATTCACTTCGGCTTCCTCTTCTTCTTCTTCTTGATCATTTTCATGTATAGCCATGAATAGAATCTCTTCTTCTAAATTATTGACTCCACTATCTTCGCCTGAGCTAGGATCTTTAGAATATAGGCTCTTCTTCTCAAATCCCTTCTTAGATTTACCTTTTAAATTCTTCTTGTATGTAGGCTTTTCTTCTTCATCATCATTAACCTTATCTAGGCATCTAGCTAAAAATGTCCAATCTTTCCATAATTAAAACATTTAAAAGGTAATTTTCCTTGATATTTACCTGTTCCTCTTTTCAGCTTGCGAATGAAAAGTGCTCCGTTGTCATCTTCATCATCACTAGAACTATCACTTGATTCTTGAATCTTATCTTTCTCTTTCTTTGATGTCTTAAAAGCCACTTCTCTCTTTGAGGGTTTATCTTGTTTTGTCTGCATCTCATATGTCATGAGAATACCACAAAGCTCATCCATCTTTAGCTTGGCTAAATTATTTATCTCCTCAATTGCCAAAACCTTTGCATCGTATCTCATTGGTAGAGATCTCAAAACCTTTTGTACCACCATTGACTCATCTAATGTTTCTCTAAGACCTTGAATCTAGTTTATGACTTGATCAACTCGCAAAAGATAACTTGTTATTTCTTCTTCTTCTTCCATCTTCAAACTTTCAAACTACCTTATAAAAGTCTGCAACTTAGCTTGCTAAACGTTTCCATCACCTTTGTAAATATTCTCAAATTTTACCCAAGTTTCATGAGCAGATTTACATTGCATAACTTTAACAAATTTAGATTCACATAAACCACATAAAATAGCATTTAAAGCTTTAGCATTACATTCACTTGCCTTCTTTTCTACTAGAGTAATTGTAGATGTATGTGGCTCTTCATATTCCTCCACCACTACTTTCCATATGTCAAATCCAAGGGCCATCAAATAAACCTTCATTCTCATGCTCCAAAAAGCATAATTTGTTCCATCAAACAAAGGTGCCTTATTTGTAGAAAATCCTTCCTATGACCCAGCGATTGTGCTTTCCCAATCTACCTTCAAGCTGTAAAACTTTTCAAAAAGGAACCTGCTCTAATACCAGATATAACATGGAAACTCAATGTGGGAAAAACCATGGAGAACAATCTCAAGTATATTCATGAGAACAAACCCATAAGAGCACCATACCCCTCTCTCACCTTTGCTCTTCTAAGCTAGATATAACAAATACAAATCATATTCATCTCTCACAATTTCTCTTCTAAGCTAGATATTAAAATATCAAATCAACCTCACAATTCCATATTTCAAATGGCTTCTCAAGCCTTTATTTATATATTTTCAAATGACCTTTGGCCTTCCCCCTTTGTGACCCTTCAATCCTCATGGAAAATGGTGCCAAAAATTGTATGACCCTTCATATTCAAGCCTTTGAAAAGTCATGTGGTGACCCTTCATGACCAAAAACGTCCTTCCCACTTTTGTCCTTATCTTGGTGACTTTTCGTATTTCTTAAAGTGTCCCTTCATGAGAAATTGTGCCCTTACTCTTTTGTCTTCACTTGGTGACTCTTGGTATTCCCCAAGATGACTCTTCATGGGAAAATGCGTCCCATCCTTCTTTTGTCTTTATCCCATGGCTCTTTGACTTCGCCATGGGCCCTTCTTTTGTCTCATATGCAACCAAAATATATTCATTAATATTAAATAAATATTAACTCACATTAGCCAAGATAAACAAAATTAAATGTAATGAGGCCTTTATCAACAATAGTACTAGACCTTTGACATCAATGACAATATTTCCAACATTAATATTATAATTACTAGAGCCATATTAATATTTGAATGTGTGATCAAACATTTTAGATCACCTTCCATAGGATTCGTAAGTGAAATTGATTTCTTTTACTTGTATACAATGAGTGAAGATCATGAAATTAGAGGACAATTTCGATATGTGTTTTGGAAGGTTATTTGTAATTTCCATCAAAGTGGTGAATAATGAGGATATTTATGTGTTTAAAGTGTCACTTACCCTAATTCAAATACCTTATTATTTTAAAATTATGTTAAATTATACAATGAATAAAATGAGAATAAGGACCACTCCAGTGATTTGTTACTCACCTATTACACTATAGTTATTTTTCCCAGTGATATGCTTATGTATCTTATTATTATGATGTTATAAGAAATGGTTGATTCATATAGTTAAATAATTCTTGAATGCCAAAAAAATAATGTCATTTATACTAACATGACTCTGCTTTTATTATAACTAAAATTAATTTAATTAGTTATTTTTGTTGATCATGTTTATCTTGTTAGTATAGCATTCCAAAGTTTTAATGTATTTTACTTGCCAGCTTAGCATTGATGCATTTTTTGATTATGTAGGTAATGAGGGAAATAAAATCCATTGGTTAAATTCATTTATACATAGTAATTTGCGCCATATGAATAATGTTTAGTATTCATAAATTGATTATCAATACCATACCCACCTTTGAATAAAATGTATTATATTCTTTCATAATTAGGGAGAACACAATTAATAATTATCCATAAACAAATATTGTTTATTATTGGGAACTACATTATAGTTAAGTATTTAACTATGGTTATGATTTCTTTATCCTTCTTGTGGAAAACATTGCAATGAGATCCTTAGTACAACATTAGATTTCTTAACCCATCTTCATTGCATATTAGGAATTATGATTATCTAAATAGTTCATCTTAGTAGAACCAATGAATTATAAAATGGAGACTGTCTTAATATGTAGAATGATATGATTAATTAGTTTTAAGGCTTCTCATATTTAACCCTTAGGCTCCTCATAATGTTGTAAGTATTACCTTGTACCCTGCACCAAAATCAAATGAATATCTCATTATATTCTCCTCATTGTGAAAAATGTTAGTCAAGTGTTATTTAGTGACTCCTAAGGTTTGATTAATCATGGATTAATAGAGGTTGTTATATAAAACTCATACTCTGACTTATGACATGAAGTCTTAATATTTATTTATCTATAGTTGGATTTTTTCTCTTATTTTAAACTGGTGAGTAGACCTTACCAATCTAATCCTAATTGGTAAAATAAAGGCTAAAGTTGAAAAGAGTACGCGTTTTATTAATACACTAATTAAGGGTGAAATTTGTGCATAATAGGTTTTAGTCAATGGATGAAAAGTGATAAAATGGGGAGAGGGATGTATATTTGGTATTTAATTATTCATGTCACTAGAAGGGTTTAGAGGATAAACTAGCATCGAGTAATGGGGAATAAGTATAAAATCAATAGGAAATTAATTGATATAATGGTGTTTTGAAAAATGAGGTGTTCATGTTTTGGAAACCATGGAATTTTATTAAGTATAATAAATTAGTGGGATAGGTACTTTAGCTAATGTTATTAGGGACTCTTAGAATGAATGAATATATCCTATTAGTAAGTTGACAATAGTAACACACACACGCACACACACACACACACACACACCCACACATACACACACATTTTATTAGTGTGAGTGTAATTTATGAATACATAATAATGGAAGGTTGATATGAAGGTATAAGGATTGAAATTAATATTTTATTGAAACATGTTACATGGATGTAAATCATAAAATGATGGATCTAATAATAAGGGTTAGATTCAAGATTATTTAATACAAAAAAAAAATCTAGTTTTTAAGTGTGTCCAAGATGTCAATTTTAGGGCATGAAAAAATGTTAATGTGGAATCTATAGTTAGATATATCCACCTTTGGTGCTTCTTGGATGAAAATTGGCACCACCACCATGTCGAGGGTGGTGAATAACATCTATATCTAAGTTATTAGCCTCTGATCGTACCTACTTAAGAGACGTAGTACCCATTTTGTCCTCAAAAATGCCCTTCCCAATATGACAAAATTAAAAAAAATTAGGCTAACTTCAGACACATGTAAAATAGAAACTATTAGTTATATGATTGAACCAAAAGAACCCTCACATGAATTTCAAAACTTTATAATTACACCCTAGAGCATAAGGATCTAACATAGGATATAAATATATGGCTGATGACATAGTAATCAATGCTTAAATGCATATTTTTTATAGTCAATATGTGCAATTTCAACTCACATTTATTCTTTTACGATCTCCCTTTATAAATCCATCACTTCTAATACATATGGATAGGAAAATCACATGTGCACCAATGACCATGACCTTCAAAGCCACTAGGTTAGAAGATGAAGTTTCCTTTATAGTGTTGAGATAATATGAATTTATGTAATAATGGTACCAACCTTATCTTGAAATTTTATTAAGCTTCTCTTTACTTCAATAATATGAAATTATTTACTAACAGTGTTAACAATGTGAAGGTGGAAGATTATTTGACATCACTAACCTAAAAAATATGTTAATAAGTAATTAAAGATGAAATTTATATGTACTACCTATAAAATCAATAAAATTTCGTAAAACTAACTATATTTGTATTTAATAACTCAACATACCTTGGAATTTCAATCTAATAAACCACAAGGACCTACTCTAATATTGATAGTAGTAAGAATAATTTTAGTGTTAGACTCAAGATTCTTCCATGGATTGTTTTCCAATGGCCTCCCATGATATTTGAATAATTTAATATTTGTTTTAGGAACCAAATTTGAATATTGCAGTATATTCTTATGTATTTCATAGTCTTCAACAAACCATACATCTAAATTTGTAATATGATACCATCGAAGCCAGGTTCTAGTTACTACCACATACCCAATGGGTTAATCAATGTTTTCCCATCTAAGAATAGGGAAGTCAAATTATGTTTTTCCTCTACAAATTGACATAGGTATTAATTTATTCCTTATTCATTGTACTCACCTGTAATGACTAAAAAGTATGCCCTACATCAACAAATAAATGTAATGATAATTTAGTACATAATGATTAATCTTGTACCTAATTGCATTAGATTAGATACATAGAAAAAGTCATGTCATGATGTCATATATGTAAGTTTTAATTCTAGTGTAACTTAATATATGTCGATTGAAATTTTATAGGTCTACAAGTCCATTCATCCACCCACTTTTATGACTCACACTCATTCCAAAAATTCCATGCATGTAAAACAAAATAATGCTAAGTGCCTTGTAAGAATAGTCTAAGAACCTATATTTGAGTTATGAAATGAGTGAATCTCACTTGATCCTATTACAACCATATATTCCTCATAAATTTCCAATTTGTATTCCTCTATCAATAAGAAATATCTATAAACATTTTAATTTTCTTGAGCATCATGTTCTACTTTTTTGTTACACCACTCAACAATGGATTTTTCATTAGTCAAAATAATGCCATCTTCAAATTTCAACTCCTCTATTGTAATGATTATTTTTATAAATGTTCCACCACCATAATGCTGCTCTTTTCCATGGACAACCTAAATGAAACTCCAAATATGTTATATGTCAGTGCTAATATGCATCCTACTCAACCAACAAAACATATATGCATTCTTAAATTATAATGTTCAATTATCTAACCAAACATAATATTGATTGAAATTAGTGTTCCTCTCAATCATATTTCCATAAAAAATCTCAAAACAACCTTTCATGTAATCTATAGTAGGATGTGATTGATCATCATTGACATAGAAATGGTACTCCCTTAATAAATTTTTATATTTATATGTACCATCAGGTGCATGAATGAATATTATATGCACTAATATGCCAACCTGTGTAAAGTTTTATTAATGTGACTAAACATCCATTTTTGGTTTAATTATGTATTTCTTAGAAAACTTAAATACTAAAACAATATAACTAAGTGGTAATGTGTTATTAATTCAATTGAATTATCATCCAACCATCTAACTCTATGTTTTTGCCTTGCATACTCATAAATAATTTCCTCCTTTAATTTGGCCATAAATTCTGAAAAAGATATTTCTTTTGTAATAAGTTCACACCTTTTAGATTATTTACCATTATTTAATTGATATTTTAGATATTTATATTTTCTAAAACCAACTAATTATTATACTATTCCACTTGTAATCTCCTCATGGATATAAGTTTTCAATTTTTTCAATCCACCACAAATATTACAAGTTCCATCCAAAACACCTAATATACATGCATGTGTATAATATCCAACTATAGCAAGGTAGCGTAAGTGGTCAAGACAAGTATTGTAAGGTTAGTTCAAAAGGTTCAATGGTCAAGAAGATATTCATGATCTCTGATCAAAGTCATCATGGGTGGAGATTTAAGTCATCTCTAAGGTTGGTTGTCATGTTTGGGGAGATATATTCAATCTCCAAGTTTCCCTAGACTTAGGGTGTAATCCAAAGGGTGGTGGTTGGGGTTTAAAACTCTAATTTAAGTGTGTCAACATTAATTATGTCATCAATTTTAGTAGTAATTATTACAACATTGAAATCTTAGGTCAAGACTATCAATGTTGGTGGGTGACCAAACCTAAAAAAATGGGTTTGGTAGCCCACCAAAACTCATTTACAATATTTGATTAGAGAAAAAGATCTCTAGGTGCTGGTGAGATGGCAGAGTTAAGAGGGTACCTAGCTAGAGGTGTGCCACCACAAGGGCTAGCTAATATAGCCTAAAGGAGATGAAGAGATGAGGTAAGATCCTCTGTGAGTTGAATTTGAATTTATGTTTATGAATTTTTGATGTGGGCTAATTTTCTATGTTTGGGGTAGAGAGGGTAATTAGAGGGATAGACAATGGGGTGAGAGTAGGTTTAGGATAATTTAAGAGGTTTGTGAGTGTATTTTTTAGGGAAAAATTTAAAGTTGGGAGATGATTTTTCTGGCCCTAAGGCTAAACCAATCATCGATGTCAATGGGGTTCACTGACATCAAGCGATACTGATAACATGTGATAAATTTTTATATTGATATGTACCATCAGGTGCATGAATGAATAGTATATGCACTAATATGCCAACCTGTGTAAAGTTTTATTAATGTGACTAAACTTCCATTTTTGGTTTAATTATGTATTTCTTAGAAAAC